>PGWS01018639.1:0-12560 GCA_002896235.1 Cicer reticulatum
TCTTGGCTGCATGGATCTAGACCTTGCATTAAGAATTGATCGACCCTCTACTCCTAAGGACTCTAGTTCTTCTGAAGAAAAATTAGAGTATGAGAAATGGGATCGCTCAAATCGCATAAGTCTTATGATCATAAAGCGTGGCATTCCTGAAGTCTTTAGAGGTGTTGTCTCGGATGAGATAGATACAACTAAAAATTTCCTTGCTGAGATGGAAAACCGCTTTGTAAAAAGTGATAAGGCTGAAACAAGTTCTTTGCTTCAGAATTTAATTTCCATGAAGTATCAAGGCAAGGGAAATATAAGAGAGCACATTATGATGATGTCCAACATTGCTTCTAAGCTTAAAGGACTAAAGCTTGAGTTGTCAAATGACTTACTCATTCATTTAGTATTGTTGTCTCTTCCTTCGCAATTCAGTCGGTTTAAGGTGACTTATAATTGTCAAAGGGGAAATGGACTCTTAATGAGCTCATTTCATTATGTGTGCAAGAAGAGGACAGGGCTGAATGCAAGATAGGACTGAACAGTGCTCACCTTTACTCAGCTCTCTAGAGACAGGAGGCAAGGAAAAGAATTGAGGAGCCCGAAGAACAAGCTGCTGCTAAGGGTCCAGAACAAAGAATAGACTAAGGATAACAATTGCTTCTTCTGCAGGAGTTCTGGACACGTGAAGAAGTTGTGCCAAATATCACGTTTGGCGTGTTAAGAAGGTATGATTCTGTCTTTGGTCTGTTCTACAGGTCATTTAGCTCAGTACCATGGAAACCCACTTGGTGGTTAGACTTCTGGTGCAACTACTAACATCAGTGTCTTCAAATGCAGGGGTTGCCTGAACTTCCGAAAGCCTAGTTGATACTGGAAAGATGCATCTATGTAGGAGATGGGACAAGAAGGTAGGAAGTGAAGCCAGGAAAATTTAGATTTATTAAAGTTCCGGTCAATTATTGATTTTAGAGACACTTTTGTTGTACCGTCATTAGACGGAATTTGGTCTCTATTTCTTATTTGGACAAATCGGGATATTATTGTTCATTCGGGAATAAAGAATTTACTTTGTCTTTAAATTCAAATGTTGTTGGAACCGGTTTACTTTCTGGTTATGATAATCTTTATTTGTTGGAAACTGTGGCTAACTATAATGAAACCTTGAGTGTGGAATCACGTGGTACTAAGCGAAAAATTGACAATTTCAATTCAGGAGTGCTATGGCACAAGCGTCTAGGTCACATCTCTAAAAATAGAGTTGAACGACTTGTGTCAGATGGAATTTTAGATTCCATTGACTTCACAGACTTTAACGTTTGTGTAGCATGCATTAAAGGAAAACAGACTAAAGATAAGAAATTAGGCGCATATAGAGCTACAAACGTCTTAGAATTGATACATACGGACATCTGTGGGCCATTTCCAACTCCTTCTTGGAATGGTCAACAATATTTTATATCATTCATAGACGATTATTCTAGATATGCCTACCTTTACCTAATTCACGAAAAGTCCCAATCATAGAGTGTTCAAATCCTTTAGCGAGTTGAAAATCAACTTTAATAAGAGAATAAAAAGGTCAAATCTGATCGTGGTGGTGAATACTACGGCAGATATGACGGCTTCAGGTGAACACGTCTGAGACCATTTGCCAAATTACCTAGAGAATATGGATCGTCCCACAATACAACCTATGCCGGGGTCACCCAGCATGAATGGTGTAGCTGAAGACGAACACGGACTCTTAGGATATGGTAAGGCAGTATATGATTTGTCATTCCACCTTTCCAGTCACTCTGGAGAGGCATTAAAAACAGCAGCATACATTCTTAATAGAGTACCAACTAAGGCACGCGGCTAAAACACCTATACGAGCTCTGGATTGGGCGTAAGCTAGCCTGAAGCACTTCATGCTTTGGGATGTCCAGCCTGAGCAAGGCTTATAGCCGAATGAAAGAAATTGGACCTCAACAATTAGATAGCAGACTATTTATAGGGTTACATATCAGAAAAATCAAGGGGCTATAATTTTTCATGATCTAATTGAGACAATTTTTGAGACGGGAACGACAACGTTCTTTGAGGATATTGAGTTTTGAGGGAGATTAAGGTTTAAAGATTTGGTCTTTGAGGAAGAATCGTAAACAAATTCCAGAACTATTCTTTCCACCATTGACTTTCCCATTTAATGAAAACAAACTCAACGTGATCTGTGTTGTTCAGGAAGAACAAATCCAGATCAAATTCAAGATCCTCAAGAACAAGTGCCTCAAGAGGCCAGCTCCATTTGCGGAGATCACAGAGAGGAAAAATGCTATTTCGGATGATTATGTAGTATTTATCAATGAGGTAGAGAAAAATGTTGGCATGACGGAGACGACCAGATCAACTTCATCATCAAGCATGCAGATTCTCGTTCAGATAAGTGATCGAAGCAATGATGAGGAGTACAGTCTATGCAAGACAATTCAGTTTGGAACTATCCCGTTACACTGAAGGAAAGAAACCCATTGGTTGCAAAAATGGATTTTTAAAACAAGCGGATTCCAATGTAATGTGGAGAGATATAAGGCACGTCTTGTAAGCTAAGGGTTATACTCAAAGGAAGGGATTGCATTATAAAGAGACTTTCTCTCCGGTTTCACGAAGGACTCTTTAAGAATAATCATGCCTCTTGTTGCTCACTAATTTTGAGCTTATCAAATGGATGTAAAATAGCTTTCTCAATGGCGACATTGATGAACGATCTATATGGTGCAGCCAGAAACTTTGTGTGGGAGACCCAAAGAATATGGTGTGCAAACTAAGAAAATCCATTATGGGCTAAAAACAAATTCTCGTTCAATGGTACATAAATTTCATCAAGTAATTCTCTCATTTGGTTTTGAGATGATACAGTGTGATGATTGTGTGTATCATAGTTCAGTGGAGCGACTATATTTCCTTGTCTTGTATGTTGATGGACATACTGCTTGACTAACGATATAGGCATATTGCACGAAACTAAGAAATCTATCAAAGCATTTTGAGATGAAAGACCTATTCTGGTGATCGTCTCTTTTGTAAATTAGAATTCAGATATCACCGAGACAGATCTGAGACGAATATTCTTGGATTGTCACAAAAGAGCTATATCGATAAGGATTCTCAAAAGGTTTGGTATACAGGATTGCAAACCAGGGACACCCCAGTTGCTAAGGGAGACAAGTTTAGTCTCAAACAGTGCCCTAAAGGAAGTTTGGAAATTCAAGAAATGCAAAAGATTCCTTATGCTTCAGCTGTAGGGAAGTCTTATGTATGCCAAGTATGTACCGTCCAGACATAGCATCATCCATAGTAGGGATTTTAGGCAGATATTTAAGCAATCCAGGTCTTGACCACTGGAAAGCAGCCAAGAGGGTCATGAGATATTTGAAGAGAACAAGAAACTAGCTGCTCACAATATAGAGAGGTCAGACCAGTAGAGATCACTGGGTACTCTGACTCGGATTTTGCGGGATGCCAAGACAGCTTAAGATCACTTCAGCTATGTTTTCTCTGTTAGCTGGTGGAAGCAAGTTCTTGGCGTAGTTGCCAAGCGGTTTACTGTTCATCAACGCATGGCAGAGAATTCGTAGCAATTCATGGAGCATGCTGACAGGGCATTTGGCTGAGAAAATTTGTCACGGGCTGCCAAATAGTGAAGGGATTGAAAGACCACTCAAGCTGTATTGTGACATAGATCAGCAGTCCTGTTTTCTAACATAATAGGAGCTCACCAAGTCAAAGCACATGACCTTAGGTTCCTAGTTGTTAAAAGAGAATGGTACAAGTGGACAATTATCAATAGAACACTTAAGGACAAACTCCATGATTGCGGTCCACTCACTAAAGGTCTACCACCAAGTCTTTCATGAGCACACTGCTCACATGGGTGTGCTTCAGTTTGAGGATCTGGTTTTAGTGGGAGTTTCGTCCATTATGTATTCATGTTCTTGTTTAATTGTAAAGTACAAATTACATTGTATTTGGCATTTTCGATCAGAAATAAGTTTAAAGTATTCAGTTTTTGCGTTACTTTGTCATTAAAGTTTTGGTAATGATCTCATCGATAGTAGACCAGTTGAAAATAGACATGCATGACCAACTCATGTAATTTTCATGCTTACACTTTTCATAATGGGTCTATTCATAGTATGTGTCAGACGGGTGAATCATTGATGGGTTTCAGTTATGCTTTTATGACGAAGCCTCTTTGGTTCCATGTGCTGATATGATTAATGGACGACATTTGGATATACTCAGGGTAATTATAATGACATTTTTGACGTCATAAGTCTAACACACTCCTAAGGAATACATGTGTGACCAGTGGGAGATTGAAGATTATGGGTCACATATGTAATTAATTAATAAAGTGTGTTAGAGTCATTTAATTAATTAGCCAATAAATAGGGTTCAAATAATATATAATAGTTTATGGCTAAAGAGCATCAATAGTTAATGAAAATTAATGTGTAGATACCAGGCAGTTTCAATTTAATGAGGGGGCTGAATTGGAAATACTGCAAATTGGGATATAAACTAAAAATAGTTATATATAGGTGGTAATGGTCCCCAAGGGCAAAACAACAAGACTATCAGTTTCAAACCTAAAGAGAAATTCTCTGGTTCTCTCTATCCCCATCAAAGAGCAAGCACAGGTGTTTGCTAAGGAAGATCCCAAACCATTGGCTCTATCATCATCATCTCAGATTCATTAATGGCAATGTCCCACAGTACGCTTCCGCCTTTGGCTATCATCATGTAATTGACATGGATGTTGAGCACACGTTATTAAGGGTTTTTCAACGTGAGATGAACGGGGAAAACATATTCAGTGGAGTTGTTGAGAAATTTATGATGGAAACATAAAATATAAAATTCTCATTCCCTGGCATTATAATTTTTTTTCAAAAATGCTACCTACACCCTCACTTTACTACCCACACCCCTCATTTAAAAAAAATTAAATTACCATTACCTATTTATTGAATGTTTAACTCTAGTTCATTCATTCGTCTTCATCTTCCAACCCTAACTTCTTTTCAATCTTCATCTCCTCCTCATCTTCATTGTTCATCTTCATAATATCTTCATCTTCAAAACCCTAACCTTCATCTTCATCACACATTTTCATCCATATCCTCAAAATCTTAACCTTCATTTGGTTATTTAAAAAGACATTTACGTGAACTCAGTTTCAAGTATGTTTACGTGAATTCAGTTCCAAATACGGTTACGTGACTCGGTTTAATATATTTACTGAACTCTGTTCAAATATATTTTACGTGAACTCATTTTACGTAAACGCGGGAGATTTTTAGCAATATATGTGAATTCCAGTTCAAGTACGTTTACTGAACTTAGTTCACGTATCACCCTTAGTCTCAACTTCCATTAATTACGCAATCTTAAATCACGTATGATTTAATTCACGTACTACCTGAGCTTTTTATAATTATTATAATGTATGTGAATTAGTTCACGTAATGTTAAACGTACATGAAATTTCAAACAGAACAACAATACCTTCTTAAAACACTTTAACTACAATGTGAAGCATACGGTATGTCCCTCGTACTTCTTCTCTTGATTATAGAGTTTGAATTCATTCTAAATCTAGCTAGTTCTCTTCAAGGATACATACCTTTTTCTAACCCAATTTTAATTCTAAACCCCATTTAACAAAGTTCTCTTCAAGGATACATACCTATTTTCTAAACCCCAATTAATTTCTAACCAATTTAACAAAGTTGACCTTTGGGAGGAGTTGAGAAGAAGAGTTTTTGGGAGTAAGAATAATGTCTTATTGCTTGGTGTACAAAATTAATGACGATCTTTCCCTTTTATTTGGATCCAAGAAAAGAAGTTCTACATACTTTAAAGAGCAATTTCTACACGCTCTCTCAACTATTTCCATTTAATGCTATGCCTTTATTATTTTTATCTCTTTGACACACTCTCTAGTTTTCTTAGATCTTAGCTTCTATATAACTAAGGCCCTAACATTTAATTGGTCTAATGGACCAATCAACCTTGCAATCCAACATAAATACTTGAGAAATAAGTGGAGAATGTTTTCTTGCCAAATAATTTCATGATGCCACAATTAGTACCACAAGTTCAATTTTGAGGAAACGTAGTTGAAAAAAACCAAGTGCACATAAATCCAAGTTGGTTTAAAATGCAAGAGAGAAAAGAATAGAAAATTGATCTTTACCTCTTGCTCTATAGTGTGAATGCTTAATTCATGCGAATGGAAGCAAGTTATGTTGGTTTATTTTTGGAACCTTTGTTTAGTGTTTTGATGGAGAAGATGTTTTAAGTAAAGGTCCATGAGTTCAAGAACCCTACAATAGTTGTGATAGGAAAGATGAGAAGAGAAAATACTTCAATGTTCATCGTTTAATTGTGTGCATTGATATTTGATGAATCTCTCTCAATCATGAGGAAAGACGTGTAAGAAGGGAAGAGGATTGACAACTCTTTGGCTAGGTGTACCAACTATTTCATAGTAATGAGTGAAGTAAAATCATTTCAGTAGAAATTTTTATTAATTTGATTATACACAACAGAGTTGTAATATATTTAGTCGAGTAAAAGTCTTTAATAAGATTGTTTGATAAAAAGAAATAAAGTTTTACAAGTTAGAAGTTATAAGAAAAAAATTAGAGATTCGAATCACCTCCTTCTCACGTATGTAGTAATTAATTCACTAATTTAATCAATCTAACTTAATTTGATTATGTCAACATTAACCAACTAGAATAAGAAAATCAATTCCTTGGCTCAATAATCCTTTTACTAAAATGTGTAGACACGTTAATTTCTTATGACACAATATATATTTCCATATATCTCTTATACAATATTGAAACATGAAAATGTATATTGGTCAGTTACAAAATGCATGAAAAAAAAATAAACGATAGATTAAATACTAATAACTGCATAATGATATATACCAATCAAAAATCACACAGATTCAAGCAAGTTCATCTATTCTCTAATTAATAATAAATTAATTACTTATAATTTTAATAAAGATACAATAAAATAAAATAAATTTCATAAATGTGCACAAATTAATGTTTTATGTGTGGCATATGGCGTGATCTCTTGCATCGAAAAACCACTATAAAACATTTTTTATTTATTTAATATGATGTTAGTATGAATTTATCTGGTGTTAACCGCATTATCTCTAGTAGTAGGCACATGTCATGCATTAATTGTTGACAGATTGTGCTAGGCAAATGCACTGTGGCGCAACACCCGGGCATATATCCTGCATATACTCAATAAATGGCATTTTGCACTCTAAAACCATATTTAGTCTCCGGTAATTCTCTATAATTTCTCAAATGTAAATTGTACAACTTAAAATATATAAAACAATTTTTTTTAATTAAATGGAATTTTAAAGAATTTGATTTTAAAATGCTTTTTAAATATAATTGATAACAGATTGTGATTAATTTTACTTTATATATCTGTTCGTTGAGTGTGATAATTTTATAGATACAGTTAATTACTTTAATTAATTTTTTGTGTGTAAAATATTAATAGTATTGCGCTTAATTTTTTTTTATATGTGTGTTTGTTATGATATGTCTATTTTATAAATATTTAATTGATTTAGTGACTAATATAAAATATTGATGTTATATTTATTTATTTTGTCATTTTTATTATTCTCAAAATATAATAACTTTTAATTTGATATTTGCAAGATATTATATTAGTGGCAAATAAATAAATTAAAATAAATATGTAATTAATTGAATCTTTTAAATAAAATGAAATACGGTAAGAAAATAAAATGGGGTTCAATAAATTGTGTTAATAATAACCTAATTTGTTTAAAATTAAAATAAATAAATAAATAAAAGAAGTCAAATATAACCTAATATAATAAGAGAGAAAGTAAAAATGTAGGGCTACGGTAGAAACAATTTGGGAGCAGTCCCACGGAGTAAAAAAAAACAACCAAAATAGAATAGAAAATCGAAGTCGGTGTCTCATGACTATCCCGAAAACTTTCTTTGTTTTTGTCCAAATTTCAGTATGTTCTTTCCTCCATTGATTCATTTAATTTAACTCATTGTCCCAGATTTTTAATCATCTTAATTTCTCTCTAAAATACCTGACTTCTCCATTTACAAAATTAGTTATTTTGCACGACACTTCTTCACCGTAAGTTCGATTTGAGTGAAATTAATGTCAAAACGATTGGGTGAACAGTGACTATATCCACTGATTATTTTACGATTTAGGGTAAGTTTACTTGACTCAATTTTGAAATTGACTCTTTTAGAGTGTGTTCTCGTAATTTATTTTTTGCGTTTACCTATAAATTGTCAAGTTAGATCGTTTGAAGGGAAAAGAGTTAAGGAAAAAAATCTTTTTTTTTTCTTGTGGGCTCATATTAATGTGAGAAAAGCGTCGAAATAAGGTAATGGGTGAGAAAATGTTTGAATTATTGAATATCATATAATGTGAGATGATAGGGAAAATCTCATGATTCTGCAACGATTTATTTGTGGCTCGCTTACGGTACGACAGTAGTCTTTTGAGTGGAATACTTTAATTAATGGCAAATATGAAAATGTGAGAGACTAAAATGTGAATAGAAATATTTATAATGATGATCGATTGATTTGATTACGTTTAAACGTGTGGTATTTTATATTATTGTGATATTGAGTGTCAAATGAATTGTGATATGATTAGACGAGTTTAGGTGAAGGTGATAGAAAAAATGGAATATGCTTATGTATTGATTTGATGATATTGATGTTGTAAATTTGTAATAATTATATGTCTCATGATGATGATGTTATGATTGCTGATTGTTGTATGGAGAGTTTACTCTCTGAGTTTAAGAGCAATTTGCTCATTGTAGGAGTTCTATAGAAACTTCTGGTGTCAGTATCTGGTTTTGATTGCTATGCTCTTCACCTATTTGTAGAGCTCTCAAGCTCACCATTTAGTATACGGTGCTTAGGTTGTATATTAATTATTGCATTTATGGAGTTCTATCAGCTAAGCCATATATATTTCAAAAGCGGACACAAGTAAAGCCTAAGAAACAAGATAACAAAAATATTACATTCATGATATTAGGACTATACCATGACACTTGTTAGACGTAATCTTTTCTAGAATTTACATGTACATGAACCACCAAGAATGTCTGACAACTGTGTACAAAATACAGATTCATTTACAAACTTCAAATTAATTAATCAGTAAATTGATTTAAATTACAATATAGTACGATGAAGGCATAAAAGCAAACCTAAAGTCAATGACTTCCTGTAATGTAATGGTTCGTCTTCTTGTTTGCTTCCAGAGGCGGCAACAATCGATCTCTCTCTGACATCCACCGAAAATGAATTGGAGTTCGCAACGACGCCATTTGGCACAAAAGCTTCTCGTGGCCATCGTTAAGGGTTTATGAAAAACTTGATTAACAACGAGTTTAGATTAAACCCAAAAACATAACAAAATTGGGACCCGCACCCTCACGTTACTATCCACACTCCTCTTTTTATTTTAAAAAACAAAATACCCAAAATATTTGTTTATATTTATAATATTTTTTAACTTCATTTTTTCATTTATCACCATTCTTAACATTTTATAATTCACATATTATAAAATCACCAATCATAACTCATAATCATTCAAAATTCACATCACTCACTCATAGCCTACATCTCATTAAACAATTAGATCATGAATATTAAAATATTTAAAAAAAATTATTTTCTTTATTAAACTATTTTGTTTGTCATTATATTTAATCATTTTAGCTTTGAGATATTATTTTACGTGACACTTCCAATATTAAGTCTTATGTTATGGATTATTTTCAACACTTGTTTGGGGCTTCAAATGATATTACTAACTATGTCTTAGTGGGGGTAGTCATCATGTCTTTGGTGATAGATGAGTACAACAATAAGTAATTCAAATCTCTTCTATGGAGTTGATAAAAAAAAAAGCGGTTTTTAGTACGAATTTCGACTCTGCTTCAAACACTGATGGTTTTGGCGCCTCTTTCTATTAACTTTTTTGGGATATTATTAATAATTATGTGTACAAGGTTGTGGTTCAATTTTTTCAATCAAGTTGGATTATTCCTAAGTAGAATACTAATGTTGTATAAGGTATGTTGTTGCATAGCTTTTTAGTTTACTCTTGGTCCAAATCATTATTACATCAAGTGGATAAGTGGGTGCAGAGTTTTATCTGATTTGGTGATGTCAATATTAAGAAATTATTCACGATTTTTTGGAATCATGTTTGTAAGCACATTGACGAGGATGGATTGAGGATGCGTTCTATAAAGGCTATTAATTGAGCTGCTAATTTAAAGCTATGTTGGAAGTTATTAACTCGGATCTTCATTGAGCCCATGTTTTCAAAATCTCTATTATAATTTATTACTATGTGAAGTCTAGTATATGGAATGGTGTTAAAGATTGTTTACTTATACTTCATGAAAACTCTAAGTGACAGATAAGGGATGGTACTCATATTAATTTTTGGATTGATCATTGTCTTTCTCAACCGATGGTTGATATTTTGAATATTCCTATTCATTTATATTGTCACATGAACTCTAAAGTGTGTTCTTCTATTGATAATGGTTCTAGGAAAATGCCCTCTAACATTCTTCAATTCTTTCTTGGTTGAATTGAAGCATACGTATGTCCCTCGTACTTCTTCTCTTGATTATAGAGTTTGAATTCATTCTAAATCTGACAAGTTCTCTTCAAGGATACATACCTATTTTCTAAACCCCAATTTAACAAAGTTGACTTTTGGGAGGAGCTGAGACGGAAGAGTTTTTGGGAGAAGAATAATGTTTATTGCTTGGTTTGCTTTCCTTGGTGTACAAATGACAATCTTTACCCTTTTATTTGGATCCAAGAAAGAGTTCTACATACTTTAAGAGCGCCTTCTACACACTTCTCTCAGCTATTTCCATTTAATGTTATGCCTCTATATTTTTCATCTACTTCTACACCTCTCTAGAATTTTCTTAGATCTTAACTATCTATTAACTAATTGGCCGTAACATTTAATTGGTCTAATGGACCAAAGTAACCTTGCAATCCAACATAAATATTTGAGAATAAGTGGAGAATGTTTTCTTGCCAAATAATTTTCATGAATGCCACGAACTAGTACCACCTGTTCAAATTTTGAGGAAACGATAGTTGAAAAAAACCAAGTGCACATAAATCCAAGTTTTGGTTTAAAATGCAAGAGAGAAAACAATAGAAAATTGATCTTTACCTCTTGCTCTATAGTGTGAATGCTTAATTCATGGAATGGAAGCAAGTTATGTTGGTTTATTTTGGAACCTTTGTTTAGTGTTTTGATGGAGAAATGTTTTAGTAAGTCCATGAGTTCAAGAACCCTACAATAGTTGTGATAGGAAAAGATGAGAAGAGAAAATACTTTAATGTTCATCGTTTAATTGTGCTTGATATTGATGAATCTCTCTCCAAATGAAGGAAAGAAGTGAAGAAGGGGAAGAGGATGACAACTCTTTGGCTAGTGTACCAACTAATTCAAGTAATAATAATGATAAGTAAAATCATCTTCGTAGAAATTTTTATTAATTTGATTACACAACAGAGTTGTAAATATTTAGTCGAGTAAAAAGTTTAATAAAAGATTGTTTGAGTAAAAAGAAATAAAGTTTTACAAGTTAGAAAATATAAGAAAAACTATTAGAGATTCGAATCACCTCCTTCTCACTATGTAATTATTAATTCACTAATTTAATAATCTAACTTATTTGATTATGTCAAATTAACCAACTAGATTAAGAACAATTCCTTGGCTCAAAATCCTTTTACTTAAAATGTGTAAGAATGTTAATTTCTTATGACACATATTAGTATTTTATATCTCTATAACAATATTGAAACATGAAAATTTATATTGGTCAGTTACAAAAAAACATGAAAAAAAAATAGACGAATAATTAAATACTTGATAATTGCATAAATGATATATAAAAATCAAAATCACATAGATGTCAAGCAAGTTTCCATCTATTCCTAATTAATAAGTAAATGAGATTAATTTATAATTTAAATAAACAGATACAATAAAATAAAATAAATCACAAATAAATGTTGCACATTGAATGTTATGTGTTGCCATGGTTTGAAGAGTGGTTTGTTCTCTGCTGAAAACACTTATAACATTTTATATTTGATATTACATAGAAGTTATGAAAATGAGTGCTAAGCCTATTTATGTTGGCCGCATACAGAAGGCACAATGGCACTCTTGGTTGAGTGAGCCTTTATTGTCTCTCGCTATTAGACAGAGTGTTGTTGCTAGCAAATGCACTGTGGCGCACACGCCCTGGCATATCCTGCTATACTCCATACTTCAATAAATGGCATTTTGCACTCTAAAAACCATTTTACCTCTCCGGTAATTCTCTATAATTTCTCAAATGTAAA
Organism: Cicer reticulatum; assembly: GCA_002896235.1. Classification (NCBI taxonomy): domain Eukaryota; kingdom Viridiplantae; phylum Streptophyta; class Magnoliopsida; order Fabales; family Fabaceae; genus Cicer; species Cicer reticulatum. The sequence continues at coordinate 12,504 of PGWS01018639.1, forward strand.
TTGTAACATCTTAAAATTTATAATAAACAATTTTTTTTAATTAAATAGAATTTTAAA
>PGWS01018640.1:0-80466 GCA_002896235.1 Cicer reticulatum
AAGAGAGAAGTAAAAATGTAGCGCTACGGTAGAAACAATTGGGAGCAGTCCCACGGAGTAAAAAAAACAACCAAAATAGAATAGAAAATCGAAGTCGGTGTCTCATGACTATCCCGAAAACTTTCTTTGTTTTTGTCCAAATTTCAGTATGTTCTTTCCTCCATTGATTCATTTAATTTAACTCATTGTCCCTGATTTTTAATCATCTTAATTTCTCTCTAAAATACCTGACTTCTCCATTTACAAAATTAGTTATTTTGCACCACACTTCTTCACCGTAAGTTCGATTTGAGTGAAATTAATGTCAAAACGATTGGGTGAACAGCGGCTATATTATCCACTGATATATTTTACGATTTAGGGTAAGTTTACTTGACTCAATTTTGAAATTGACTCTTTTAGAGTGTGTTCTCGTAATTTATTTTTTGTGTTTACCCATAAATTGTCAAGTTAGATCGTTTTAAAGGGCAAAGAGTTAAAGAAAAAATCTTTTTTTTTTTTTTTTCTTGTGGGCTCATATTAATGTGAGAAAAGCGTCGAAATAAGGTAATGGGTGAGAAAATGTTTGAATTATTGAATATCATATAATGTGAGATGATAGGGAAAACCATATTTCTCAACGATTTATTTGTGGCTCGCTACGTACGACAGTAGTCTTTTGAGGGATACTTTAATTAATGTGCAAATATGAAAATTGTGAGACTAAAATGTGGAATAGAAATATTTATAAGATGTCGATTGATTTGATTACGTTAAACGTGTGGTATTTTATATTATTGTGATATTGAGTGTCAAATGAATTTTGTGCATATTTTGATTAGACGAGTTTATGTGAGGTGATAGTGAAAAATGGATGCTTATGTATGATTGATGATATTGATGTTGTAAATTTGTAATAATTTTATGTCATGATGATGATGTATGATTGCTGATAGTTGTATGGAGAGTTTACTCTCTAGTTTAAGAGCAATTTGCTCATGTAGGAGTTTATAGAAACTCTGGTTCATCTTTCTGTTTTATGCTTTTCACCATTGTAGAGCTTCAAGCTCACCATTTAGTATACAATTTTATAATTGCATTTATGAGTTCTATCAGGCTAAGCCATATATATTTCAAAAGCGGACACAAGTAAAGCCTAAGAAACAAGATAACAAAAATATTACATTCATGATATTAGGACTATACCATGACACTTGTTAGACGTAATCTTTTCTAGAATTTACATGTACATGAACCACCAAGAATGTCTGACAACTGTGTACAAAATACAGATTCATTTACAAACTTCAAATTAATTAATCAGTAAATTGATTTAAATTACAATATAGTACGATGAAGGCATAAAAGCAAACCTAAAGTCAATGACTTCCTGTAATGTAATGGTTCGTCTTCTTGTTTGCTTCCAGAGGCGGCAACAATCGATCTCTCTCTGACATCCACCGAAAATGAATTGGAGTTCGCAACGACGCCATTTGGCACAAAAGCTTCTCGTGGCCATCGTTAAGGGTTATGAATGAAACTTGATTAACAACGAGTTTTTAGATTAAACCCAAAAACATAACAAAATTGGGACCGCACCCTCACGTTACTATCCACACTCCTCTTTTTATTTAAAAAAACAAAATACCCAAAATATTTGTTTATATTTATAATATTTTTTAACTTCATTTTTTTCATTTATCACCATTCTAACATTTTTATAATTCACATATTATAAAATCACCAATCATAACTCATAATCATTCAAAATTCACATCACTCACTCATAGCCTACATCTCATTAAACTATTAGATCATGAACATTAAATATTTAAAAAAAATTATTTTCTTTATTAAACTATTTTGTTTGTCATTAATATTTAATCATTTTAGCTTTGAGATATTATTTTACGTGACACTTCCAATATTAAGTCTTATGTTATGGATTATTTTCAACACTTGTTTGGGGCTTCAAATGATATTACTAACTATGTCTTAGTGGGGGTAGTCATCATTGTCTTTGGTGATAGATGAGTACAAACAATATGTTAATTCAAATCTCTTCTATGGAGTTGATAAAAAAAAAAAAAAAAAGAGGTTTTTAGTACGAATTGCGACTCTGCTTGAAACACTGATGGTTTGGCGCCTCTTTCTATTTAACTTTTTTGGGATATTGTTAATAATTATGTGTACAAGGTTGTGGTTCAATTTTTTCAATCAAGTTGGATTATTCCTAAGTAGAATACTAATGTTGTATAAGGTAATGTTGGTTGCATAGCTTTTTAGTTTACTCTTGGGTCCAAATCAATATTACATCAAGTGGATAAAGTGGGTTGCAGAGTTTTATCTGATTTGGTGATGTCAATATTAACAAATTATTCACGATTTTTGGAATCATGTTTGTAAGCACATTGATGAGGATGGATTTGAGAGATGCGTTCTATAAAGGCTATTAATTTGACTGCTAAATTTAAAGCTATGTTGGAAGTTATTAACTCGGATCTTCATTGAGCCCATGTTTTCAAATCTCTATTATAATTTATTACTATGAGAAGTCTAGTATATGGAATGGTGTTAAAGATTGTTTACTTATACTTCATGAAAACTCTAAGTGACAGATAAGGGATGATACTCATATTAATTTTTGGATAGATCATTGTCTTTCTCAACCGATGGTTGATATTTTGAATATTCCTATTCATTTATATTGTCACATGAACTCTAAAGTGTGTTCTTTTATTGATAATAGTTCTTGGAAAATGCCCTCTAACATTCTTCAATTCTTTCTTTGTTGAATTGAAGCATACGTATGTCCCTCGTACTTCTTCTCTTGATTATAGAGTTTGAATTCATTCTAAATCTGGCAAGTTCTCTTCAAGGATACATGCCTATTTTCTAAATCCCAATTTAGCAAAGTTGACTTTTGGGAGGAGCTGAGAAGGAAGAGTTTTTGGGAGAAGAATAATGTTTATTGCTTGGTTTGCTTTACTTGGTGTACAAATGACGATCTTTACCCTTTTATTTGGATCCAAGAAAGAGTTCTACATACTTTAAGAGCGACTTCTACACACTTCTCTCAGCTATTTCCATTTAATGCTATGCCTCTATATTTTTCATCTACTTCTACACCTCTCTAGAATTTTCTTAGATCTTAACTATCTATTAACTAATTGGCCGTAACATTTAATTGGTCTGATGGACCAAATTAACCTTGCAATCCAACATAAATACTTGAGAATAAGTGGAGAATGTTTTTCTTGCCAAATAATTTTCATGATGCCACGATCTAGTACCAACCTGTTCATATTTTGAGGAAACGATAGTTGAAAAAACCAAGTGCACATAAATCCAATTTTTGGTTTAAAATGCAAGAGAGAAAACAATAGAAAAATGATCTTTTACCTCTTGCTCTATAGTGTGAATGCTTAATTCATGGAATGGAAGCAAGTTATGTTGGTTTATTTTTGGAACCTGTGTTTAGTGTTTTGATGGAGAAATGTTTTAGTAAGTCCATGAGTTCAAGAACCCTACAATAGTTGTGATAGGAAAAGATGAGAAGAGAAAATACTTTAATGTTCATCGTTTTACTTGTGCTTGATATTGATGAAATCTCTCTCCAAATGAAGGAAAGAAGTGAAGAAGGGGAAGAGGATGACAACCATTTGGCTAGTGTACCAACTAATTCAAGTAATAATAATGATAAGGAAAATCATCTTCGTAGAAATTTTTATTAATTTGATTACACAACAAAGTGTAAATATTTAGTCGAGTAAAAGTTTAATAAAGGATTGTTTGAGTAAAAAGAAATAAAGTTTTACAAGTTAGAAATTATAAGAAAAACTATTAGAGATTCGAATCACCTCCTTCTCACTATGTAATTATTAATTCACTAATTTAATAAATCTAACTTATTTGATTACGTCAAATTAACCAACTAGATTAAGAAACAATTCTTTGGCTCAAAATCCTTTTACTTAAAATGTGTAAGAACGTTAATTTCTCTTATGACACATATTATATTTTATATCTCTATAACAATATTGAAACATGAAAATTTATATGGTCAGTTACAAAAAAGCATGAAAAAAAAAAAGACGAATAATCAAATACTTGATAACTGCATAAATGATATATAAAAATCAAAATCACATAGATTCAAGCAAGTTCATCTATTCCCTAATTAATAAGTAAATTAATTACTTATAATTTTAAATAAAAGATACAATAAAATAAAATAAAAATTACAAATAAATGTTGCACATTGAATGTTTTATGTTGCATATGGTTGTTCTCTTGCATCGAAAAACCACTAATAAAACATTTTTATATTTATTTAATAGAGTTATGAAAATGGGTGCTAACACATTACTCTAGCAGAGGCACAATGCACTTCTTGTTGAGTGACCTTTATTGTCTCTCATAGACAGATTGTGCTAGCAAATGCACTGTGGCGCAACGCCCTGGCATAATCCTGCTATAACTCATACTTCAATAAATGGCATTTTGCACTCTAAAAACCATTTTACCTCTCCGGTAAATTCTCTATAATTTCTCAAATGTAAATTGTAACATCTTAAAATTTATAATAAACAATTTTTTTTAATTAAATAGAATTTTAAAGAATTTGATTTTAAAATACTTTTTAAAATATATATTGTTAACAATTTTGTGATTATTTTCTTTTATATGTGTTCGTTGGGGTGTTGATAATTTTATAGATATAGTTAATAACTTTAATTAATTTTTTGTGTGTAAAATATTTAATAGTATTGCGCTTAATTTTTTATATGTGTGTTTGTTATGATATGTTATTTTATAAAATATTTAATTGGTGACTAATATAAAATATTGATGTTATGTTCATTTATTTTTTCATTTTTACTATTCTCAAAATATAATAACTTTTAATTTGATATTTTGCAAGAGACATTATTTTTAGTGGCAAATAAATAAATTAAAATAAATATGTAATTAATTGAATCTTGTAAATAAAATATAATACGGTAAGAAAATAAAATAGGGTTCAATGAATTGGGTTAATAATAACCTATTTTTTTTAAAATTAAAATAATAAATAAATAAAAGAAGTCAAATATAACCTAATATAATAAGAGAGAAAGTAAAAATGTAGCGCTACGGTAGAAACAATTTGGGAGCAGTCCCACGGAGTAAAAAAAAACAACCAAAATAGAATAGAAAATCGAAGTCGGTGTCTCATGACTATCCCGAAAACTTTCTTTGTTTTTGTCCCAAATTTCAGTATGTTCTTTCCTCCATTGATTCATTTAATTTAACTCATTGTCCCAGATTTTTTAATCATCTTAATTTCTCTCTAAAATACCTGACTTCTCCATTTACAAAATTAGTTATTTTTGCACGACACTTCTTCACCGTAAGTTCGATTTGAGTGAAATTAATGTCAAAACGATTGGGTGAACAGTGACTATATATCCACTGATTATTTTACGATTTAGGGTAAGTTTACTTGACTCAATTTTGAAATTGACTCTTTTAGAGTGTGTTCTCGTAATTTATTTTTTGCGTTTACCTATAAATTGTCAAGTTAGATCGTTTGAAGGGAAAAGAGTTAAGGAAAAAAATCTTTTTTTTTTCTTGTGGGCTCATATTAATGTGAGAAAAGCGTCGAAATAAGGTAATGGGTGAGAAAATGTTTGAATTATTGAATATCATATAATGTGAGATGATAGGGGAAAACCATATTTCTCAACGATTCATTTGTGGCTCGCTACGTACGACAGTAGTCTTTTGAGGGATACCTTAATTAATGTGCAAATATGAAAATTGTGAGACTAAAATGTGGAATAGAAATATTTATAAGGTTTCGATTGATTTGATTATGTTAAATGTGTGGTATTTTATATTATTGTGATATTGAGTGTCAAATGAATTTTGTGCATATTTTGATTAGACGAGTTAATGTGAGGTGATAGTGAAAAATGGATGCTGATGTATGATTGATGATATTGATGTTGTAAATTTGTAATAATTTTATGTGATGATGATGATGTATGATTGATGATAGTGATGTTATAAATTTGTGATACAAATTTTGAAGTAACCCTATAGTTGATGAAATAGTAACGGTTCTAACTTGTGCTAAAGACGATGCTCTTAATGGGGTAGTCTACGCCAACGAGCCTGATCGTGACGGTCTATTATTAAGCCTTAAGGCAAGATTGTTAGACCTTAGAGGTACTTGGGTGAAGAATTCCTAGGTGACTTGGAGGTAGCACTCCAAATGTCGGGAGCTACCATGCAACACACATTTACCTCGATTGTCGCGTGTATGTGTCTTGGGTTGAGTTTAGGCGATCTATGAAGACAACGTATATGTTGGAAACTTGCGTGGTGGTATAATATCAAGCCTCCTAACCAAGTACTTCAGAGTTAGAATGGTACCACATTGTGAAGTAGAGTTTAAGCTCATGCATAATATTGCATTTTCTTGTGATCGGTTTGTTGTGATTAATATGTATAGTATGTGATAATAATTTATCTTAAATGATTTGATGTTATATTGAAATTTATTGGTTTTTCTTGAGTGATTTTGACTTTTTAATGTGATATTTTTTTAGGAATACTAGTGTGATGATATGGTTTTATTATGATTAAATGTGTGTTTCTTCTTACTTATATTATACTATCAACATGATTTCAAAATTCATCTCCTTCGCTGTCACGTTAAAAGCCTTACTCGAAAAACCATGTGGAATAAAACTAAGATGAAGAAAAACAACAACATTACACCTATAAAAAAGCAACAAAAGGTAGCATCAAGGCAGTCAAATCCAAAATAAAATAACATCATTAAACCCATTATAAAGTGAAACGGTAACGAGTCCAACCTATAATATTCCTAGTAAAAAGATCAAGAATGCAAATGAGGATAGTGTTCCACCACTGAAAATTCTTATGCAAACGAATTAGAGAAGCAATTTTATCATCACAACAATTGCCCTCTCTATAGATGTGAGAGACAAAGAAATTCATAGTCATAGTTGAAGCCAAACAATCCAACTATTTGTTTCTAATCTGCCAAGGGACAATGATAGAAAACTTATAAGTCAAAGTAACCAAATGAGAATTGATTTAAAGCCAAATATAACTCCATGTTGTTTTAGAGAAAAAATTTCAATAGCAATCATAGCTCCATGAAGTTCAACATGGAAAGAAAAAATTAATTCAAATTCTAAACAAAACAACCCATGGTGGCAACAGTGTTATCTCTGAAGAATCTCACCACAAACAATAGGGTCAGGATATCTAAAAGTTGTTCTATCTGTATTACATTTAACCTAAAAAACTCAAAGGACGATGACACAAAACCTCAAAAATTCTAGGGCAATAGAGACATGAAATTTCACACCAAAAAATTGAGCAAAAAGTCCTGAATGTTAGAAGTAGTACCTCTAGTTTTTTTCTACTCATCAGATCAATTCTCGAACAAATGAGAATAATAGTTGAATTATGTAAGAACTAAATTGATTTAAATACAATACCTATTATTGATATTTTGATAATAATGAACAAGAGAACAATTATCTGTTAATTGGTTGCTTTAAGTGTTAAAGTCCATGTTATTTACATAAGTATGTGTGACTTAGTAGTAATCATGTGTGTTATTCATTAGAAAAACAAAGAGAGTATTATTAACTAACAATTAAGTAAATATGGTTACTAATGCTAGAGTATCAAGAATTTAAGGTGTCTTCACTTATCTTGTAGCAAGAGATTAGAAAAGAAGGAATGTGATTTTAAAGGCTATAAAATATACTCTGAAGAATCTTGTGATCATTCTATCAATTTTAAAAAGAAAAAAACACCCACACAAGTTGTTTGAGTACTCAATGTACACTACAAGCGAGTATAAAGCAGTGGAATCAATATAAATTGTGATATCCTTCTTTTTATATATATATTCAACCACCTTCTAGAATCTTATTAGAGTTATCAAGTATAACATTGTTAATGATTACATTTATGGAGAAGTTTATGCCTCTCAACCACCAAATTTTGAAAATTGTGATTTTGCGAACCATGTTTTTTAAACTTAAAAGCACTCTTTATGGACTCAAACAAGGCCCAAAATATTGGTATAAAATATTGAGAAAATTTATCTTAGAAAAAAGTTTTATTCTAGAGAAAATGGACATTACATTGTTTATTGAAATGGTTAAATAAATTTTTAGTCAAATAAAATTTTAACATTTTAAATTTTAGTCCCTATTAAAAAATTCTTAATTTTTTAGTCCTTAAACATTTTCTATTTTCATTTTTTTGTTTCTCCTTTTTATGATCATAACATGTGTATATTTCAAATTATTGAATGGTTTTTTGTAGCCATATCTATAACATTATAATCATCTTCGTCACAAAAGTTTAACAAATGATGAATTAAATATAATTTTTCAAGTTTTTGGCTCTTAAAAATTCATATATAATTAATCTATTGTTTAAAAAAAACTATAAATTTTTGTGTGGGAGATTCTTATAATGTTCTAAATATACCTGTAAAAACTTATTCAAAATTTAAAGGGTACACAAGAGATAACCTAAAAGCAAGGACCAAAAATGAAAACAATAAACTTTTAAAGACTAAAAAATTTTAGAACTTTTTTTATATGAATGATCCGTTGTTGCACGGGTCAAATACAATTGAAAAAATGTAAATAGAGGTAATAAACTCGAATCGTTTTGTAAGGACTTCTGATATAATAATAATAATAACCAAATTGAAAATTGAAATTAAAAACGGGTTTTTAGGATTTTTGATTTAACAAATGAGCAAAACAATTAATCCACTTATTCGAGTTTCAAACCTATTACAGATTCTATCAATGAGTTTAATTTCTAATTTATGATTATATTCTTATTTGACTATAGAATTGATCAAACAAGCGTAATCAATCCTATGTGAATTTTGTTTCTTTGATTAGATTAAGCGTCGCAATCATCAAAATATTACAATTAACGATTAAGCGTCGCGAAATTATAATTCAATTAAATTAGAAACCGAAACAAATTTCTGTCAAATAAATTAATCAATCCTATTGAAATTCAATTTAAGCAATCAAAATATCAATATAATCAAATAAACAAGAATAGAATCATGAATCAAAATTTACAGTGTAACCTAAATCTCAAGGTGTTGATGAAAACTCTGAACTCATTGATTAATCTTATAAAATTAGTCTTCCATGAAATTAAAATAAAACTGTTTATTTCTTTTAGCAATTTGAATCCTAATTTTTCAGTTTCTAGAAAAGAAACAAAAATGTCAATATATAGTACTTGATATTGGGCTTTAGGGTTTAGGGTTTAAAAACAAGTGACCCACTAATTAAAATTATTACAAAAGTCCATATTACAAAATCTGCAATTTAGGCCCAATAAAGTTCGGAATTGGTCTTTTCTTTCAATACAAAAGTTGTAGCTCAGATTTTTATCTTTCCAATGCCTGCTCATATGCGCCAATCCAATATCCAGAACTCAAGTTATGACCTACAGAGCGAGAAAGAGTCAAAATACAAATAATAAAATTAAAATGCAAATAAGAAAATTATAATTCAAATTCGACCCAAAGTTTAGAAACAAGCTAAAAATATTAATCTAAACTATAAAGAGCTTTTAAAATACCAAACTAAAAAATCTAAAAATATGTGCCTAAATGTTATGATCAATGAACTATTAACAAAAATGTTGAAATTTTATAGGTAATAAAAACTTACTTAACCCTTATTGAAAATAATGGCAATGACATTCTAGTCGGACAAGTTTAGATTGATGACATTATTTTTTGGTTCTACTAATGAGTATATGTGCAAGGAATTCTCTAAGTTGATGCACAAAAAATTCGAAATTTCCATGACGGGCAAGCTTAATTTCTTATTTGGTGTGCAAATCAAACTAACTGAAAGTAGAACATTCATCAACCAATCCATGTATTGCAAAGAACTCCTTAAACGCTCTAGAATGGAAAGTTCTAAATCCATAAATTTCTCCTATGGGTACTAGTTTTGCACATGAAAAAGATCGAAAAGATAAAGATGTAGAAGTTTCAAAGTATCGATGTATGATTACATCCCTTCAACATCATATTTCAAGTATAATTGATATAATGTGTAGCCTCTGTATGTATGCTCGTTTTGAAGCTCAAGCTAAGGAGATTCAATCAATGTATATCAAGCCACTACCAGAATAAGTTGAAATAGGTAAGACCATTCCTAGGGGTTTTTTAGCGCTCACTATGTAATTGTGTTAACTTTTTTAGGGTCACAACTTTAGCTAAATAGTCAAGTTATTTTGTCCCTAGGAAAATATGGACATTTGGATTTTGCAAGTGTCATAGCCCTAGGTGATGCTACATTAAAATTTTGCTAGGACTAAAGCCCTCAGATAAAGTAAGGGTTTTCTTCAAAATTTCTTATTACCTAGGGCTAAAGCACTCGGGAATGTACTTTTGCATTGATCGAATGTCAAAGTCCTCGATGATTGACACTTCAAACAAATTTTTGAAGGTTATAGCCCTCATTAGTTGACTCATAAAACTTTTGAAGGCTAAAGCACTCGCCCACTCTCCCTTTTTTCATTACAACATCTTCTTTGTTCTCTCTTATCTTCTTTTCGTTTTTTCTTCTACAATTTCAACTTCTTATGTTCTTATTTCTTTGTCTTTTATTTTCATCTTCCTTCTCTTATAATTTATGAGCACTATATTTTACATTTCTTCTCTACTCTTCTTCATTTTCAAGCTATTCTTGGTATATTATTATTTTTTTTGTTTTTTATTATTATTATATATATATATATGTGTTTTTGTTTAATGTAGTTTGTGAGTAAATAGTAGAAATATTTGGACGACCACGAGAAAGCGATAAATCCGACCCATTCCTCACTACTTGTTAGATTTAAAGTTAATTTTGTCAAATTAAATAATATATTTAAAAGGTATATTAATAATATTATGTGTGCAATGTGGTATGTTTTTTTAAACTGTTGATTTGTATGTTATTTTTCATATTGTAAAATATGTTTGATATGAATATTAAAATTTTAGATGTTTGATTTTTATTTTTATTTAATTTGTATTAAAATTGTATATGTGTAACATTTTTAAGAACATAAAATATTTGTTAATTATTTTTTTGCTGAAATAAAATTTGTTGAATTTATTGAGCAATTTTTTTGAAATTTTAAAATATGTTAGTATATTTATTGGGTATTTTTAAAAAATAATTAATTGGTACAGTTTGAAAATATTTTAATCGTTATTTAATATATGTGCATTTTTTTTGTATTTATGTTATATAATTTAAATTTGTATTTGTCTTTTAAGAATGAATGTATTGATTTGTAATAATATTAATATATTATAATTTAGGTCATTAATTTCCGTTTAGTGCTTAATTTATATATATATTTCAAAATTGCCCAAGTTGGAGGAAATATATATATATATATATATATATATATATATATATATATATATATATATATATATATATATAATATATATATATTTCAAAATTGCCCAAGTTGGAGGAAAAAAAATTAAAATAATGATTATTTATTCAATTTTTCATTATGAAATTTTGCTTACATGCATTTTCCTTTGTTCTCTTTATCGTATATTTGATTGTGATATATGTATTCGATCATTTTGTGTACTTAGATACTGAAACAAAATAATGTTGAAAGTTTGTCAAAAGTATATACAACGAAAAAATAATAAATAATTATTAATTGATTATTGAATTTTTTGTGTGCTTGAAGGGGATAGAATCTTACAAAAAATGCAAAATGAAGTCAATTTGATGATTGCGTCTAACTTATAGAAGTTCCGTAATTCTCAACAAATGCAAAACCGCATTCCTATCTCTTATCGGTATAATTATAATCAGAATCAAATGTTACCACCTACATATCTTTATATGAACGACAAATAATTATATATGCCTCCTCATCTGTCGATGTCGTCAGTGGCAGAGTTTTCGTTGGGACATAGGGTGTCACGGTTATCCAAATTTGAATAATTTTTAAAAAACTACTACTACTTTTACTTTATTTATACGAGATAATTTATTTGTCAGTCTAAAGTTTCCAGTAATTTTATAAAAGATACTATTATTCTTATTTTATTTATGAGACATTTGAATTATAATTTTATCAACAAAAATTGATCTATTTGATATATTTTATGGACCAATCAAGGTCGGACTTTAATAACCAGAGTGATCAAAATTTTATATTTGTAATTTATGTACCCAAATTCTAAAATATTTTCTAATTCCATTAGATATTCCTCTTTATTTTTATGTATGTTTGTGGGGATGAATATAGAAGGGTGTTTTCAAATTTTAAATGTAGAATTGTGATCTTACATATCATTTAGACGAAATTAATTTGATTGATTGTATGAAAGTATTTAAATTTATATATAAAAAAATAGTTATGTTATAAAAATTGAAAAATGAATAATTATTAGTTGTGACAAAGTTGTGAAAACCAACTTATATAAGTCTATAAGATAATTGTGGTTTAACATATGTTAATAAATATATTAATTAATATATATATTATGATGTATGCTGTAATTTTTGGATCTATAATCGGTATATTTTATGAGAAAAATTGTTTTTATGAGTTGAATTGTGGTTGTTGGTTATCAGTGTCGAGAAGTGTATTTGAGTCTAATATGTGAAGGTGATATGCTATATGTTCATCTTTTTTTTTGTTACACAAACTAACCTAATCAAATGTCATGCATCATGTAAATTGTATCATATAGATTTGATATGTGTAATCTTCATTGCATAACGTATATTGGTATGTGTATATAGACTAAAAATTTATTTTACAATTTTTTAATTATTAAAATTATATTTTTTTTATTAGACTCTGTTTTTAAGATTAGAACATGGTCTACAAAATCTTTAAGAGTCAACCAAATACATAAACTTTTGTATACCAAATTATAATCTAGATGTCTCTATTATAAAAAAAAAAAAAGGGAATAGTTATAAAAAAAATTACAAAAACAACTAACTATAATTATAAAATAAAATAAATTTTCAACCTAAATTCTAACTAATTTTTAATTATTAAAAATATAAACCAAAACTTGATCTACTACCTCACTCTTCTTTAATATACTTTTGTAAATTTACAACTTACAATCAATTCTTATATGTAATACAATATTCTACTTGTTATTTATCTATTAAAAAATTTAAAATTCCGGTCATCCCAATGTATCAATTCAAGAACCGCCATTGGATACACTAATGATCAACCTGATTTGAATCAACCATCTATACATCAATATTTTTCAACCCAATCATTAACTTCTCCCCCACAATTAGTGTATCCACAGTGAATCTAATTTCTGCCTATGAATATGAACATTTAAAATTCAATGATCCAAATTAAAGCAGTTTAAATTGAATCGGTGTTCGATTATCCAAATTACAATTATAAAATATTGATGGAATATTATTATCATAAAACTACCTTGTAGTACCAAGTTCGAAATAAAATATAATATTTAATATATTAATAATTAACATTACGAAATAGTAATGGATATTGTTCGAAAAATATATGCAATAGTAAAAAAAAAAATAGATTCAATTAAATAAATAAGTATTATTAATTAAAATTAATACTAGCAAATAATATATTAATGCAATATCTAATACTAATAAAAAATAAATAAGTATTTAAATCGATATTATGCAATTTGATTCTGTTTTGAAAAATTGAATTATATATCCAATGTGATCCATGCAAGTTTCAGAAAACAAAATCCAAACACATCCAATAATATTCAGATTGTGATAATCAATTTTATCTTAACAATTAGCTTTCATACATCTTTTTTCTACTCTATACTTAAACAGAGGACCATCTTCGTTAGCTTAACATGGGGCCAAGCTAACTTTAACTACTTTGTAAGGGTGATTTTGGCCAAAACCCTAATTGGCATCTCAATTGTTTTGTTCTCACGGTGATATTTGAGAGGGAAGTATTAGACTACTCATTATAATTATTCAATCAAGTACACTTATAATCTTTGATTGAATTATTTCGATGATCAACAATTAAATTTAACCTAAAAGAGACCATTAGATTATATTTTAATTTTCTATAACATTTAGCGACGAAACTCACATTCCCTTGTTTTAAAATTCTCTATAGAAAAAATTATAATTGGGGATAATTTATTAAAATATGTTATTCATGAGATAAAAATTATAAGCTTTTAATTTAGGCATATGCTTATAATCCATTAGGCCGACAAATAACCTATTATATTCTGAATAATATCACAAACTTGATTGATCATATCAGCATATTTTGGAAGTAAAGAGTTATCAATATAAGAAGGTTCACCCGGTGACTCTCCTACAAGACATACATGAATATTAAAACCGATATCGGTAATTGTTGGAAATGATGGAAGATAAATGGCATTGATGATGGCTTTTAATGTTGTGAATTGAAAAATGAGAAGTCCCACATAGGAGGGAACACACTCATTTATAACCTTTATAAGGTGTTAGTTTCACAATTGGGTTGAGCCCCAAGGGCACCGCAATTTTGTGAAGGAGGGAGAACGCAAGCAAATGGACCACCACGCAAGCAATTTTGTCAAACGTCTTAAAGAGAGCGACCTAGTACGCGACTCAACCCAGTAATATTTTTGGTGGCATAAATTGTTTTCAAAGGTTTTCGATTTTCAAAAACAACAATTTTAAGACGTTGTCGAACTGCCATGTCTACCGACGAAATTACTGGGCCAGGTTCATCTGCTCCTGACTACAACAAACCGTTTCGGTTTGAGGGAAGTCACTTCAAACGATGGCAACAAAAGATGTTGTTTTTTCTAACCACGAAAAAGCTTGCCAACGTTTTGAAGGATGACATTCCTGTTGTACCAGAAAAAGGTGAACAAGCTGAAAAAGATAAAATAGCTGCTGAATTAACCCAATGGGAAAATAATGATTACTTATGTAAGAATTATATTCTTAATGGACTTGCTGATGATCTGTATGACTACTACAGTTCCGACAGCAATACTGCTAAACAGGTTTGGGATGCTTTAAAGAAGAAGTACGATACTGAGGAAGCTGGAGCCAAGAAGTATGTTGTAAGCCGCTACCTCAAATATCAGATGACAGATGACAGATCAGTGGAAGCTCAGTCTCATGAAATCCAGAAAATAGCTCACGAGATCATGACTGAAGGTATGTCCCTAGATGAACAGTTTCAGATTGCTGTTATTATTGACAAATTGCCCCTTGCTTGGAAAGAATTTAAAAATTCTCTTAGGCATAAAACTAAAGAATTCTCTCTAGAAAGTCTGATAACCCGCCTTAGAATTGAGGAGGAATCTCGCAAGCAAGACCAGAAAGATGAAATTCTTCTTGTAGCTAATAACAAGAAAAAGAAGTCCATCGGAGCAGTTTTTGAAGCCAAACGGCAAACAACTGAAGAATCAGAACCGCACTTCCAAAAGAACAACAACAGGAATGGGAACCACCAAAGGGTCCCAATTGCCAGGCAGCCACCACCTCCTAGAAATGGCCCTATCCCCTTTCTCTGTTACTATTGTGGGAAAGAGGGTCATATGGCACGCATGTGTAGGTACAAGCCAGGCGCTGTAAATCAGGCCAACTTGACCGAAGAGCAATTCATTGCAATGATAACTGAGATCAACCTCGTTGGTGGATCAGATGGATGGTGGATAGACACTGGCGCCTCACACCATGTCTGTTATGATCGTGCTATGTTTAAAACATACACTGCTGCTGAAGATAAGAAAGTGTTGTTGGGAGACTCCCACACCACTAATGTTGTTGGAATTGGAGATGTGGAACTAACATTCACATCTGGAAAGACCTTAATTCTGAAGGATGTAATGCACACTCCAGAAATAAGAAAGAATCTGGTCTCAGGGTTTCTTCTCAATAAGGCAGGGTTCACTCAGTCTATAGGGGCATATTTGTACACCATTTTTAAAAATGGTATCTTTGTTGGGAAAGGGTATGCCACTGATGGCATGTTTAAACTGAATGTTGAAATGAATAAGATGTCTCCTTCTGCTTACATGTTGTGTGATTTTAATATTTGGCATGCTAGACTGTGTCATATAAACAAACATGTGATTTCAAACTTAAGTAATTTAGGCTTGATTCCAAAATAAACTAAGAAATCCCATAAATCAATTGTTAGAGAAACTGAACCTCTAGAATTAATACACTCTGACATATGTGAGCTTGACGGAACGCTAACCAGAAATGGAAAACGTTATTTCATCACTTTTATTGACGATTGTTCTAATTTTACTTACGTATATCTCATGAAAAAATAAAAGTGAAGCGCTTGACATGTTTAAAATATTTGTGACTGAAATAGAAAATCAATTTAACAAAAAGATTAAGAGGTTTCGTAGTAATAGAGGAACAAAGTATGATTCCGGCTTATTTATTGAGTTCTATAAAACCCAAGGAATTGTACATGAAACAACTGCACCATATTCACCTGAAATGAATGGTAAAGTTGAAAGAAAGAATAAAAACTCTTACTAAATTAGTTGTTGCTATAATGCTTAATTCTGGTGTTGCATCTCATTGGTGGGGGGAAATTATTTTGACTGTTTGCTATGTTTTGAATAGAGTTCCTAATTCTAAAAGCAAAACATCTCCTTATGAGATAATGAAGAATAGACAGCACAACTTGTCTTATCTTCGAACCTGGGGTTGTCTAGCTTATGTCAGAATCCCCGATCCCAAGCGAATCAAACTCGCAAGTAGAGCCTATGAATGTGCATTCATTGGGTATGCAGTAAACAGCAAAGCGTATAGGTTTTATGACCTAAACGCGAAATTGATCATAGAATCAAATGATGATAACTTCTATGAAGATAAATTCCCTTTCAAATCAAGAAATAGTGGGGGCAGTGGACCAAGTCAAGTTCCTGTGACATCGAGCACTGAAAGCAACAAACAAGACGAAACGGAAACTCGAAGGAGTAAGAGAGTAAGAGTTGCTAAAGATTATGGACCAGAATACATGGCCTACAACATAGAAGAGGATCCTGCGAACATTAAAGAAGCTCTGTCATCCTTAGATGCAGATCTGTGGCAAGAAGCTACAAACGATGAAATGGATTCTCTAGAATCTAACAAGACCTGGCATCTGGTAGACTTGCCACCTGGTTGCAACCAATAGGTTGTAAATGGATCTTGAAAAAGAAACTGAAACCCGATGGATCTGTTGATAAATACAAGGCTCGCCTTGTAGCCAAAGGTTTTAGACAAAGAGAGAATATAGATTTCTTCGACACTTTCTCACCAGTCACTAGACTAACATCCATTAGGGTGCTTATATCACTTGCGGCTATTCATAACCTGGTGATACACCAGATGGATGTTAAAACAGCCTTTTTAAACGGTGACCTGGAAGAAGAAATCTACATGGAACAACTTGAAGGTTTTGTAATTCATGGACAAGAAGACAAGGTCTGTAAGTTAGATAAATCTTTGTATGGTCTTAAACAAGCTCCTAAGCAATGGCATGAAAAGTTTGATAACTTGATTATTTCGAATGAGTTTAAAGTAAATGAAAGTGACAAATGTATCTACTACAAATATGAAAATGGCATTTGCACTATATTATGTCTCTATGTAGACGACTTACTCATATTTGGCTCAAACATTCATGCTGTGAATAATGTGAAATCATTGTTGAGCAACCACTTTGATATGAAAGACCTCGGAGAAGCAAGTGTAATCCTCAGAATCAAGATTACTAGTTCAGAAAAGGGAATTTCTTTGGATCAATCTCACTATAATTGAAAAGATCCTAAAGAAATATGATTACTTTGACTGTAAACCTGCTTGCACACCATATGATCCAAGTGTGAAACTTTTCAAGAACTCTGGTGAAGGTGTTAGACAAACTGAATATGCGAGCATCATTGGCAGCCTCAGGTATGCCACTGATTGTACTAGACCCGACATTGCCTATGTCGTGGGATTGTTGTGCAGGTTTACTAGTAGACCCTAGTATGGAGCATTGGCACGCTATCGAAAGAGTCATGAGATACCTTAAAAGGACCATGAGTCTCGGATTACATTATCAAAGATTTCTTGCCGTCCTTGAAGGATACAGTGATGCTGATTGGAACACCTTATCAGATGACTCCAAGGCAACCAGTGGCTATGTTTTCAGCATAGCCGGTGGTGCTGTATCATGGAAATCGAAGAAGAAACAGACAATATTGGCTCAGTCCATTATGGAGTCTGAAATGATAGCACTAGCTAATGCTAGTGAAGAAGCAAGCTGGTTGAGATACTTGCTAGCAGAAATCCCTTTATGGGATAAGCCGTTGCCAGCTGTGTTGATCCACTGCGATAGTACCGCGGCTATTGCAAAATTGAGAATCGTTATTATAACGGTAAGAGACGACAAATACATCGTAAGCACAACACAGTTAGAGAATTATTTTCGAAAGGAGCTGTTATTGTGGATCATGTACGCACTGATGAAAATTTAGCTGATCCTTTGACGAAAGGATTAGCTAGAGAGAAAGTCCAAAATACATCCAAAAGGATGAGACTATTGCCTATAGATAAATGAGTCACTTATGATGGTAACCCGACCTAAAAGACTGGAGATCCCAAGAATTAGGTTCAATGGGTAATAACAAGTCATAGTGATATGAGATGAACATGCTATGTTTTATATGAGAAGCATGATTCCTGAAGCGATAAAAGGATGAGATAATAGAAACTCTTAATGAGATCTATACTCTATATGGAGTGGGGTACCTAGTGGCTACATGAGTACTCTTGATAGACTCACCTACGTGAATGTGGAAGTGGTGGCCGCTTCCTATGGAATTTCGAGGCAGAATTCCTAGAGCGTTCACTAGACTGGGATACACGTGCGTGGCCCTAAATGCACGAGCTTTTTAGAATACACCTAAATGAAAAGGTTGTGTGTGGGTTTGATGTCAGAGATAGAGTTCAAAAACTACGAGTTACTCTTGTTGAATCTGAATCCTACTCGCTATGCAAAGGTTCAAGTCGAAAGACACCTTTGTTTATGCACAATCTTATAGAAGCGTTTGACGCTATTCAAGAATCTATTTTTTAAATTCAAGTGGGGGATTGTTGGAAATGATGGAAGATAAATGGCATTGATGATGGCTTTTAATGTTGTGAATTGAAAAATGAGAAGTCCCACATAGGAGGAGGGAACACACTCATTTATAACCTTTATAAGGTGTTAGTTTCACAATTGGGTTGAGCCCCAAGGGGCACCGCAATTTTGTGAAGGAGGGAGAACGCAAGCAAATGAACCACCACGCAAGCAATTTTGTGAAACGTCTTAAAGAGAGCGACCTAGTACGCGACTCAACTCAGTAATATTTTCGATGCTTTAGGATTTGAGTGGAGAAGATTTGAACAGAATGAATGATGTGTGATATTCTTACAAATAGTATCAATGTCTGCAACAATTTGACTGCATCAGTACACGTAACACATAAAAGAAAACCACCACCTCAAGGGACAACAAACGGACCATTTTCTTTTCTAGCTATCAAGCCTACTCTCATACAATAATGTTTGATTTCATTTCTTATTAACATTATTTATATAGTAATGTATTAAATGAAAATCTCATATAATAATGTTGCAATCTCTTTTGATTTCATTTCTTATTAACATTATTTTATATAGTTATATATTAAATGAAAACCTGGGGAATACAAAATTTTAATTAAACCCATGGGTATATGTCAAATTTAGAAAAATAATATCTACTGATTAAAATATTAATATTTGTATAATATAAATCGAAAATATTTATTTTGATTGAATTCATTGATTACAAAATGGCAATTAGTAAATTTAACATAATTGAATTCTTTGAATTCAAGATGGGCTTGATTAAGCATCTTAATAATGTTTTTTCTAAAGTATCTTAATTATGAATTAGATTTCTATTGCCTCTTATAGTTAGTGGAATGTTTACCGATATTTAAATATATTGTTGATATAAGAAGAAAAATTTAATGTATTGTCAATAGGAAAATAATTTTATATAGAAAGAATATGTAAATGCATCGAATTTTTATTTTTATTTTTTGGTAACAAAGAAGGGGTCATACCCCAAAAGAACAAAACTAAATCCAAAAGAACACGAAGCATGAGCCGACACACCTGCAAGACGAACATAAATTAGTTGAATATTTGCCGAAGACGTCTCTTGGTCTTTGGAACAACATTAGAAAATATCAGATCATTCTGAGCTTTCCACATTTTGTCGAACACCCCAAAAGTCATCTATCAAAAACAAATATTGTAATATTGAAGAAAATTAATTGGAGCTTGGTAATTGAAAGTTTGACATTCGAAAAATAAAACACTTACATTAATATATATACAAAACATCTTAATTTGACATGTACCGTGAACTTTGAAGTGACACCAATGAGGATTGAGATTTCTTGCAGTAAAGGACTTCTACGTTTACATAGTTAGACATCAACGTTCGATTAAGATTAGACAATTTATATTTAAGCTATGTATTTTAACTTACAAAATTAAAACTAAACTGCATTTTTAAGGATTGTTCGATAAAAATTGAATGATCATTGTTTTTTTTAAAATTGTGTGATTGCCCCGTTGTAGTGAATTCATCTATTAAAGTGAATCTAATTTCCTCTTATGAATATGAACCTTAGAAAAGGTTACAAATATATATAGTTGGAATAATAGATAATACTCCCTCTGTCGCAAAATAAGTGCCACATTTTTAAAAATAAATTTTTTCCAATTAATTATTCTCACACATTGCATTTATGATAATTGGAATACATTGATACCCCTCCAACCGACAGATATTATGGTATAGGTACAAAAGAGGTCTAATGCAAAGTGGAGTAAACAGATCCAATACCAACGTCTAATTCAATAAAATCTCCACATGATAGCCTCAATTTTAATCACCAATGTCATCCCTAGCGACTCAATAATACAGATTCGTAGAATCTAGAAACAACACTGACCTACTATCAACACTCTGCATATCACGAATCACCATTAAACTGAGTAGTGCTCATCGCCTATCTTAGTGTAAAGTTACATCTCTAATAATAGTAATTCCATCATGACCTCAATGGTCTCCTCAACAATAATAGCCACAAAATGGTGTTTAGTCATTTTATAAATAAAGGGTTTGTCCCCTAAGTATCACACATTACTCATCACTCCATATACTAGGTATCTGCTTGTCCACTACCTTACTTTGACATTGGAGTGTCTTTACAAGTACACCGCCTATTTGGAGATTGTAGTATATAAGAGCAGAAGACCAAATCAAAAACATCATTATATCTAGTCTAGAATCAACGTCACCACCACTGGTGATCAACCTCTTGAGTTCATACAAAAAAATTTGTATCCACCATGGGGCCTCAGCAAAACTTTCCCTTTTAATGTGAAATTCATAAAGAATCAAGTGTGATTTGTGTTGTAAGATCATAAGGAAATGTGATACTAAAATACTATCACAAGAATAATATTGTTGAAATATATTTTAGAATGTTTAGAAACTTTGAAATAAAAATATTGAGCAGCCATTGCTAGCTGGCCACCATCCAGATCAACCTAGCATAGTTCAACCATTGAGCTCAACCTAGCTCAACTTGTAAGTCATGAGCTTCCCTGATCATGTTTTTGATTTAATTCCCAAACACACAGTACATATGAAATATTTGATTGATCTAATGTTTTGAATTGAGAAATATTTCAGGCAAACAAGAAGACACCACACACTTGGAACAATAGCTTGCAACTCAAGGAATCAACCAAAGTTGGAGGATGCACTTGAGAAAGACGCAAAATGTATAGTGTTATTAGGTGTCATAGTAATAAGTTTAGTAGACTAATCACTATGGTCTCACACTTAAGCCTTTGACAATGAATATAAATCAATCAACAAATAAAGCAATTGATGAATCGATTGATAAATCGATTGTCTGACTTAGAACAAGTGTTTTTCACTAAACAAATCGATTGGGCAATCGATTGGTTAAATGTTTTTGGTGAAACCTGAGTTTTGGGATAACTCTAATCGATTGAGCAATCCATTAAGCAATCGATTTAGCAAGTCACAGAAACAACCAGTTATGGAATCAATCGATTGTGACCAAGTTTATAAAATCAGAAATAAGTTATGTGATGCAACAAATCGATTGGGACATCAATTGATTTAGTTTTCTTAAACTCCAAGTTTGAAGCAATCGATTGCAAATTAATCATTCATCAGAACAAATCTTGATTAAATCGATTGGCAAATAGATTTTGTCAAAATGGTTGAGGTTCTGTAACAAGCACAATCGATTGGCAAATCGATTGACGTTTATGCCTGAGACACTTTGATCAGACACAACTGATTGGAAAATCGATTGATGCAAAAGTCTGATTCACTGTGATCAGCACAATCGATTGACGAATCGATTGAAGCTCATTTTTAAGTTATAGAAAGGTTTCAGCTCATTGCCAAATTGATTATGACTGTGATTGTGAAATCGACTGAGAAATCGATTGTTTTGATCTCGTTGTTGGAACAAAACATCTATAATCGATTACTCAATCGATTTGGATAAAATCATAGTTTCAGTTCTGATTGATGTATTAAAAGAATCGATTGGCACATCGATTCATGCTTATATGTTCAAGATTCAAGAAAAACAAGACCTGCGAAAATCGATTAGGCAATCGATTAAAGCTTTATAAAACCGATTAGGAAATCAATTGTCCTGGTGTTTTCTTTGAATATATATATAAGCTGATTCAATCACTTTTGAAAGAAGAACTTTCACAACTTTTGAAAATCTTTGACACAACTTCTGGAAAACTTTTCACAACCTTGAGAGAAAAGTTTTACAACCACACAAACATTCATTGCCCAAATACCTTTTGTGTGAGAACCAATACAGTGATTGAGTCAAATTCATGATACTTCTTTTGTTCTTTTGTAAAATACAATTCTTTGTAACTGAAAGTTTAGAAAATCCAGTTTGGAAACTGGTAGCTATCTTCGTTGTTGAGAGGACTCATCAAGAAAAAGTTTTACTGTGATCTTGGAAGAGTTTGTAGAGGAACTCTGGGATACAGTGGTCGCCGAATATAATAGAGAGAGAGTTTTAAGATTGATAGGCCGGGAGCGCTGGAACATCTGTAAAACACTCAAAGATTCTATTGAAAAAGGCCGAAATCATTTTATTTCGGGACTGGACGTAGGTCGTCTGATAGACGACTGAACCAGTATAAAATCTCGATGCAATCTCTCTATCCCTTATCTCTTTACTTTTCATGTTCATCTTGTATGCGATCTAATATTTCCGCTGTGTACTTTGTGTATGAATCTTGCCTAGTTAATATAGGAATTAAAATTGAATATGTTGGATTTGATCTTAATTCTCTTATTCTTAATGAAAAGAAGTCATATTTTTCCAACACAACTCCACCATTCAAGTCATGTTATGCTCCACCTTGATCAACTACATCAAGCTCACCCTAATTTAAACTACAATCAATTTGACACTAACTTATTATCCAAGTGAAAGTTTTCGTCCTTTTGACAAGTGCACCATGGCATGACATACGTCTTGCACGGATGAGAGAAGTGAGTTACATGTGCTCCACGCGCCCTGTACGAACAAGCTGCATAGAGAATGAGCAACCAGCTCCACGCATTATAGTACTCGTACGAACGACTAGTGTGGATCTTAGATATGGCTTAGATGTCCAAAGAAAGAAAATGGTATATAAAAAGACACATTAAATAGGAAGAAGGAGAAGATTCATTATATCTAAAACAATGTATTTTTACCTTATCTACTTTAGGAGTATTCTTGGAGCGCCTTCGAGGTAGCTCTATAGAATAACTCACATTTGAATCTTATGTTTACATATGTTAACATATTGTTTCTTTTTTTATTTTACTTTTTCCCTCATTCTCCTTGTCAATTGACTTTGTTGCGTCAAAACACATGTTGGTGAAAATTAGAATATTCATCTTGCTTTTTAAAAGGGCTTAATTTGTTACATTTAAGTTCACCATACGAGTTGGATTGACTTCCATAATTCCCCACCAAAATCTAACACAAGAGAGAACTTAAGCTTTGATGACTGTTGTTGGGACCATAATGCAGAGTAGAATATTCAAAAATTATTAAATTAACTATTTCTTGTGGAACCTAAATTCAAAGATTACCATCACAAATCCAAAACCAATATTGATAGAAATAAAAGGAGATATAACTATAAATCAGACACCTCCAATTTTAACGTGGAAAACCCTTAAAATGAAGGTAAAAACCACGAGTTGTTAAGACCAAAGAAATAACTTCACGATATAAATTAATGAATATAACCCAAGTCTTCTTTGTAGAGGTGTTTGTGGCGTGGTTGAATAGGTTATGAGGCATAAATTCGTTCAAACTAAAATTTAAAATACGTGCAAATTTGGTTCAATTTGTAGGACATTTAAAAAAATCTGAGCTGATCCGAATTAAAGTAGTTTAAATTGAATCGGTGTTCAATTACCCAAATTACAATTATTAAATATTGATTGAATATTGTTATCATAAAGCTACCTTGTAGTTAGGGGTGGGAATAGGCCAGGCCAGGCCAGGCTTTGAAAGGCCTGAGCCTGGCCTACGATTAATTTTTTAGGCTTAAGCCTGGCCTACAACCTCTCATAGACTTTTTTTCCGGCCTGACCTGTTCTTTTTAAAAGTCTGGCCTGGACTCGAAGCCTATTTAAAAGTCTTATTCATATTAAAATATTTAAATGCTCTACTCATACCACATTGCTCTCCACATACCACATGCTCTCCACATACCATATCAATGTACATATCTATATATATATTAAACAGAAAAATAATTTTTCTAACAAAATAATTTAAAAAAAAATTTGAAACAAAGATCCTTTAAACCCTAAAACATAATTCTTGATTTCAAAAGAATAGATTTTTTTTTTTTTTCTGAAACAAACGCACCCATTATTCCCTCTCAAACAAATATGGAAGGACTGTTGAGTTATTGACTAATTGAATTGCTACCGAATATGGAACAACTACCAAATATAGAATGACTACCGAATATGGAATGACTACTGAATGATTGGCGAATTGATAGATTTAAAATAGGAAATATATTATTATATATAATAATATAAAAATAACATTAATAAATGATTAAATATATGTAAGGTCGGCCTATCAGGCCTAATAGGCTTTTTTTATAAGCCTGAGCCTGATCTATTTAAATAAAATAGACTTTAAAAATAGTCTGAGCCTAACCTTTTTATTAAATAGGTCAGGCCAAGCTAGGCCAGACCATAAGTAGGCTAGGCCCATAGGCCCCTGTCGGAAGGTCTAGCCTATTCCCATCCCTACTTGTAGTACCAAGTTTAAAATAAAATATAACATTTTAATATTATTAATAATTAACATTATGAAATAGTAATGGATTATGTTCGAAATATATATGCAATAGTAAAAACAAATAGATTCAATTAAGTAAATTAGTATTATTAATTAAATTAATACTAGAAAATAATAGATTAATGCAATTATCTAATATTAATACAAAATAAAAAAGTATTTAACTCGATATTATGCAATTTGGTTCTGTTTTGAAAACTGAATTAGATATCCAATAAGATCGATGCAATTTTCAGAATACAAAATCCAAACACATCCAACACTATTCAGTTTGTGATAATCAATTTTATCTTAACAATTTAGTTTCAAACATTTTTTTTTACTCTATACTTAAATAGAGGACTATCTTCGTTAGCTTAATATGGGGCCCAAGCTAACTTTAACTACTTTGTAAGGGTATTTTGGCCAAAATCCTAATTGGCATCTCAATTGTTTAGTTCTCATGGTGATATTTGAGAGGAAAGTATTAGACTACCCATAATAATTATTCAATCAAGTACACTTATAATCTTTGATTGAATTATTTCGACGATCAACAATTAAATTTAACATAAAAGAGGTCATTAGATTATATTTTATTTTTCAATAACATTTAGCGACAAAACTCACATTCAATTGTTTTAAAATTCTCTATAAAAAAAAATTATAATCGGGGATATATATTAAAATGTGTTATTCATGAGATACAAATTATAAAGCTTTTAATTTTGGCATATGCTTATTATTTATATGTTGAATAATATGATAAACTTCATGGACCACACCAGCATATTTTGAAAGTAAAGAGTTATCAATATAAGTAGGTTCACCCGGTAACTCTTCTGTAAAACATATCTGAATATTAAAACCGATCATTAAAGTTTCTTCATGAATAGTTGGATAATTTCTCATTTTGAAAAGTCCTTCAGCACGATCAAAGAAATGAAGGCCACCTTCTTTGACATCAAAATGATGCAAACACATTCTGTAATGGAATGTTAAATTGAAATTACTTTCACTTTGTACAATTAACCCATTGATTAGATTGACTGTGTTGGTCAAAATTAACACGAAGCACGTCCCATTGTGTAATTTTGCAAGACTAACGAGATCTCCAACTGGACCAGAATTTGAGTGGAGAAGATTTGATTCTTACAAATGGTATCAATGTCTACAACTTTGACTGCATCAGTACACGTAACACATAAAAGAAAAACCACCACCACAAAGGACAACAAACGGACCATTTTCTTTTCTAGCTATCAAGCCTACTCTCATACAATAATTTTTTATTTTATTTCTTATTAACATTATTTATATAGTAATGTATTAAATAAAAATCTCATATAATAATGTTGCAATCTCTTTTGATTTCAATTCTTATTAACATTATTAATATAGTTATATAATAAATGAAAACCTGGGCATACAAAATTTGAATTAATACCATGGGTATATGTCAAATAAAATATTATTATTAATATAAATAAATCGAAATTAGTTATTTTGATTGAATTCATTGATTACAAAATGACAATTAGTAAATTTCACATAATTGTTTTGATTGAATTCTTTGAATTCAAGATGGCTGATTAAGCATCTTAATAATATTTTTTGTAAAGTATCTTAATTATGAATTAGATTTCTATTGCATCTTATAGTTAGTGGTCTATTTACCGATATTGTTGATATAAGAAAAAAAATTTAATGTATTGTTAATAGGAAGATATTTTGTTTTATATAGAAAGAAAAAGTAAATGCATAGAATTTTTTCTTTAGTAACAAAGAAGGGGTCAAATCCCAAAAGAACAAAAAGAACCAAAATTAAAAGTTCATAGAAAATACAGTCAAACTCTTATAACTAATAAGATAAAGGAGAAAAAATCATAAATAATTTTAAAAACATAATCAGTTTGTGAAGAAGAAAGACTGAAGATAGCAAAAATATTCGCTACTTGATTGTCTTCACAATAACATGAGACAACTTAAAGTTATTCAACTTCAGAAACATTTACAACTGAATAGACCATAGCGTAAATGTCTATTATAACAAATTTTCAAAAATAAGGATACCTCTAATTGAGTGCCTCATCTGATATGAATATTTTTGAATCCTTTTGGAAAAAGCCAACTCTAAAACTTTATAAATCGCCCAAAATTATGTCATTGAGATCGTGTACACCCATAATGTATAAGAGTAGTCAAAGATGAAAGCACCAATGTGATAACGATACACGCCTATTACAAGCTGCCAGCGTGCACCATCTCCATTAAGAGTCACCCAACCATCCTCTAGATGATTTCAAACAAACCAATATTAAGCATAACCCAACAACACACCTACAAGACTAACATGAATTAGTTGAATATTTGATAAAGACTTCGCTTGGCACGTGGCATTGGTCGTAATACTACTAGTGGTTGAAAAACATTCGAGAATATCAAATCGCTCGAAACCTTTGACATACTTTTCAACACCGCAACAATAATCTATAAAAAAACAAATCTTGTAATATTGGAGAAAATTATTTAGAGCTAGTTAATTGAAAGTTTGACATTCGAAAAAAAAAAACTTACATTAAGATATATACAAAACATTTTAATTTGACATGTATAGTGAACCTTTAAGTTGAACTTTGAAGTGCCACCTATGAGAATTACGATTCCTTGCAGTGAAGGACTTATGCATTTACATAGTTAGCTGTTTGTGTTCAATTAAGATCAGAAAATTTAGATTTAAATTCGACATTTTAACATTTAAAATTAAAATTAAACTGCATTTTTAAGGATCATTCTGTCAAAATTGAACGATCTATGATTTTTTAATTGTGTGACAGTGTGAATTCATCGATTCCAGTGAATCTAACTTCCGCATATGAATATGAACCTTAGAAAAAGGTTACATATACATATATTTGGGATGATAGACAATACTCTCTTTTTTGCAAAAAAAAAAAAAAAAGTGTCACATTTTGTAAAATAACTGGTCCCAATTTATTATTCTCACACCTTGCATTTATGATAATTGGAATATATCCATACTCATGCCATCAAATTATAAGGGTTTTAGTTGGCTTTGTAATGGTATAGGCCTAAAAGGCCCAACCCAAAGATATTATGGTCAAGGTACAAAAGAGGTCTAATGCAAAGTGGAGTAAATAGATTCAATACCAACGTCCAATTCAGTAAAATCCTCACATGAAAACATTAGTTTTAACCACCAATGTCATCCCTAGTGACCTAACCATACAAAGATGTAGAATCTAGAAACACTGACTTGTTATCGACACTTTGCATCTCACGAATCACCGTTAAACCAAATAGTGCTCATCACCTATCTTATTGTAAATTTGCATCTCTAGTAATAGTAATTCCACAATGACCTCAATGGGCTCCTCAACAATAATAGCTACAAAATGATGTTTATTCATTTTATAAATAGGTTCTTGTCCCTCAAGTATCACACATTACTCATCACTCGTTATACTAGCTAGGTATTTGCTTGTGCACTACCTTACTTTAGCATCAGAGTGTCTTTACAAGTACACCCGTCCATTTGGAGATTGTAGTATATAAGAAGCATAAGACCAGATTAAGACACTGCCGTATCTAGTCTAGAATCAACATCACTGTAACATCCCGCTTTTTCGAGACATTAACTAACAAAGTTCTAAACGTAAAATTACAAATTCGTTTTTATTTTTTTATGATTATCTCAAACACCCATTTACTTTAAAATCATTTAATAACTATTTTAATTATATCTCAAAAATAATGAATCAGAGTATTTGCAATTACTAAAAGTAATTTTAATACGTTAAACAAAAGAAACTCCTATAGCCAAAACTCTTGACGTTTTACTACTCAAACATAAATCCTAGTTGGTCATGAACTTTGGACTTGTGGAAAACTCACCCAACAAGTCTAACCCCGACACAAAAGTATTTCGGAGCCTCCAACTGCATGCTATTGTACTTCCTCCCATTTCTCCTATTGGGTTGACCGTGACATTATTCGCTCAAGTAACACTATATGTGACGTCCTGTCAAATGTAAGGGTCATCTCCAAATAACAAACACAGTGCAAATATGCATGCATATATAGTTGTCATAGAAAAAATATAAATAAATCATATACTTCATTTAACAGTTAAAAATCACAACGCACCAAAGATACAAATCAACCAAAATGCACAACCTATTTGTTAGATTATATGTCAATGCATGATTCCGGAATATCACCTCCCCCGCAAGGGCTTCGTGGGTCCTTCGAAGCAACACCACTAACTCAAAATCCCCGCAAGGATCTGTGGGCTCCAACCAATTATGGACGCACCACACAACTATGAATGCATGAATGTAGACACTTTTGTTAGTAACAATATAGATCACTCAACCAGAGCATCCCAAAATCATCCAACCTTGTTCTAAACCAACTTAGTTTAGACACAGTAATCACCTTGAATAACCACAACATGTCAAACACAACCATTATAACAACGTATATAATATAACATTCATTTTCCACAATTTGAGCATATCAAGCACAACCATTATAAATATTCATTTTTGAAGATAGCACACAAGCATAACCAATACATAACATCACAATACATTTACATCACAATTATCTATTATGCTTCAATTATTTCAAAATTCATCAAGCCTAACATTCTCAACATTATTCTACCAATTTACAACTCTAATATCACATTCACTAAGTCTGATATTACTGTAATCTTACCAAGAAGCTTCAAGTCCTCTACAGACCGAAAACTACACCACACAAGATTTTATTTATAATCATAATCTCAATACATGTTAGAGAGCCAAACATTTGTGACAACTTTCCACGAATATACCCAACGTGTCATCGTTCTCAAACCACTATAAAGTGTTCTTATTTTTAATGTTCAATCTTTTGGATCCAATACTCTAACTAAATTCAACTTGAATTATTTCCACAAGATTTTTTTTTAATTCATCGTTGCTCTTATGGCTAAAAATCTAATCCATATGATTTACTACTTAAATTCTCACTCCCTTATAGTTTAGTATCACTTACTTGTCAACTACAACTCATAACTCATAAACACAAATCATCTCTTTAATTTAAAAATTTCATTCTTAACACACCACTTAAGACGATCGTCTCTAATGTACTCTTAAACCTCAACATCTTTAATTCATCACAACCTCGGTCAAACAACACTATTTTTTCCATTCACCCCATAATAACCAATAATTAATATCACCTGCATTGAGATATTTGATCAAGCTTACAATTGATCGCTTCAAATCATTCTCATTCATTTAATGTATGGTAATGTCAAACATAAAAGTTGAAATTTATGTTATCGTATCCTACAAGTATTCACAAGCTTCACAATTTGAATTCTTGGTTATAAAATACATATCTTTACTCTGTAGAACACTCTTAAGCAATTAATAAGTTCATACTTACTAAATCATGCAACTAGTAATAACTTTACATCAACACAAAACTACATAATAATATCATAATTGTTTAATCTCATGAATGTGACTATCATAAAATTCACAACTATTGTTCTACATGTCGAATTGAACACGACTCAATCATTTTGTTCCCTCGATAATTTTCTTCTCCTAAAGTTTTGGACCATTAACTAACATACAATCTTAATTGCAACCTCTATATCACAACCCCTACAAGCCCACTAAGTTTCAATCACGCTTCCATCGCGCCACTCTGATATAAATCGATTAAGAACAAGATTTGTGTTCTTGTGCAATATGCACACAATGTTTAGGTGAAGAAATATTTCGATCAAGATTCAAGTGGTGCATAAACCCACACACTATCTCTTGAGAACTTCTGAGACACATGACCAACACTAAAAACTATCCCACTAACCCGCAATCCAATCTAGATCGAACTGCTCTGATACCACTTGTAACATCCCAACCATTACCGTTACCGGCGGTGCTACCTCACGACCTTCTCGCCCACCCTAACCACTCCATTGGAAATAGCGAGTTTTTGCCTTCTGTGGGATTCGAGCCCGATACTTGGGGGATAAGTACTGCCTCCACACAGTCCCACTACCAATTGAGTTCATACAACAAAATTGATATCCACCATGAGGCCTCTTTAAAACTTTCCTTATTAATGTGAAATTCATAAAGAATCAAGTGTGAATTGTGGTGTAAGATCATAAGGAAATGTGCATTGTGTGGTATATTGTAGACTAACCATTGTATTAAAATGATACAATAATGTTACATGAGTTTACTTATATGAAGTTAACTTTATGTGGAATCATATTACTCATTTTGGAGGTTGTTGTCGCTTGGAAGTCATCATTCAAGCATACTTATGTGATAAATTATTAAATAAATTTTATATTTATTTATGTTGATGGTGATGTCGTGTGTAGTATCTAACCACGTATGTATAAACATATTGTGGAGACCAAATTTTTTGTTATAGACTTCAATAAATGAGATTGGCTAACTTAGAGACGCCTTAATCAATATTTCTTGATGGAAGAAAATTGTGTCTTTATCATTTGCGTGTAAAGTACGCATTTAATGAAGAGGTTATATCCTCTAATTGTGAAGTTTGAGACCTAACTTGTTAACCAAAGAAATTGTATTGCAATGTTTTCTTAAACTATTGAAATATGTGTGAGATTGTTGGATATTTTAGAATATTTCAAAAGTTGCAAAACTAAAAGTCCCACGTTGCTAAGCGGATAGTATGAAATATTTTTCCTTACCAATTTAAACTATCACCCACTTACCAAGACAAGTTTTTCCTGTCTTCTCTTTCTCTCTCCATGGGTTAACATAGAAATATATTCTCGTAGTTTCTCACTCCAGCGTGGATTTATTTTTTTTCGAAAACAAATTAATAAAAATACCATGTCGTAACACAAACGACAAAAGTCATAAATAATTACAACCGGCCAAAAATAGTTTGTTTTCAATATATATAAGTTCCATTGCGACAAACACATTGAATTAAGAAAGGGAGAATAAATAAAATTCAACAATAAAACCCTAAGCTGATCATTAATCTAACTGAGGGTAACTGGGTACTGAGGATCCACGAGCAGCATCAAGCCTCACTGCTTTCGATACAAAACCAAAATCATCGTCATACCATGTCTTCGACGTCGTTGCAATTTCAGAACGACTCACAACTTTAACCACCTAGGGCGTAAGCCCGACCCACAATAATGTAAATGGTCACCAAGTGAAATTAACAAATAACACTTAACACAAATCTTATATTTCAAATGCTCAAAAGAACCTTTTGTCTTAGCATACTCCTCGAAAGGGTTTTCATATGTAAAAAATGCATAAACGAAGTCGAAAATTAAGTTTTTAACAAAACTGCAATGTCGTATTCGAATACAGCAATGTCGTAGCCGAATACTTCAAACATTCATAATATTAATTATGAACACATAATTCACACCAAATTAATCTCCAAAAATTCACACCTCGATTACACAACAAGCATTCATCACATCAATTATGAACACATAAATTACATCAAAACTTAATCAACCCAATTCACACCTCAAAGCAATTACGGCACAATAGCAAACGACAACCGAGCATGTATATACAATCATCATAGTATAACAAACATGACTCGTGTGGCAAGCACCCTAATGCAGTGCGTATATGCCAAAATGCATGATTCCAGAATTCCCAAACCAAACCCACCTAGAAGGGGAGTAAATCATAATTGTACCGCCTATCATAGACCAGTACTAATTAACGAGGTGCCACCTATCACGGGTCAGCACGAACTACTAAAAAGAGTAAATCGTAAATATACTGCCTATCACAGACCAGTATTATTTACCGAGGTGCCACCTATCACAGGTCAACACGATTTACTAAAAAGCGTAAATCGTAAATGTACCCCTTATCACAGACTAGTACTATTTATCGAGGTGTCACCTATTAAGCGTTAGAACGATTTACTAAATAGCGTAAATCGTAAATGTACCGCCTATCACATACCAGTATTATTTACCGAGGTGCCACCTATCACGTGTCAACACGATTTACTAAAAAGCGTAAATCATAAGTGTACCGTCTATCATAGACCAATACTATTTACCGAGGTGTCACCTATCACGAGTCAACAAAATTTACAAAAATGTGATGTCTAATCACAGACCTACACGACGCGAAAATCCCCGCAAGGATAAGATAAACCAACAAATCATATGGCATCATCCCGTGGCCCATCCGGTCACCACTATCACCATGGCCCCATCATGATCACCATGTCATATGAAATGCATGAGCATACTCTGACTCTTTTCACCACAATCATTAAGTAAATGCAGCTATTAAAAGATTCATCATTTTTAATACTCATTTAACACTAACGATTTATCAAACTTATCACATAGTATACTCAAAACATATTTTCCTCATTAAAATTCATAACGCACATATTATTAGTTATGAATACACAATCACATCAAAACTTAATCACCACAACAACATTAATATATCAGAGTTCTCTCCCACCGCAAACACGGTACCAACGGTCTCGGTTCGTTTTCGAGACTCATGGATCAAACTATATAAACATAAATATTTATAACAATTTGTTCACAATAAAATTAATCCAACCACAACAAAATTCCCAAAATTAAATCTTTCTCATACAACAAACTTTTTAAAACCAAATAATCTACATTATTTAGTTAAAACTAAATATAACTTGTCCAAATCTCACATAAACATACTCGACTATTAAAGAACCGAAATTTTTAAGTTAATAAAATACTCGACATAAACACACATAAATCACATTAAATTTATTTTCCACAATCTCACACACAAATCTCACAAATTTTCATCTCCACAATACACATTTAAAGTCCTATATGAAAACTAAAATTTTGGAATGAGCCCTTACCTCCTCTGTAGCTTTAACAACCAATTACGGCTCCACTATTAATTACGGTAAAATTTTCACTCGCATCGTCGCTTCGAAAACTAGCTCACTAGCACCATATCGTGGCAAGGAGCAAATTTCCCTTCTGTCACTTCTTGAAAGGGAGCTAGATATAGTTAGATAAATATGATTTGTGTTTGTTTTAAAATGAAAAATACTAACACTTTTGAAACCGACGAAGAAGAAGAAGTAACGCGAGGCTCGAGCAAAATGTTTTAGCTGTCTTCTTTTTTCTTTCATTCTCACATGAGTGAATATATATATATATATATATATATATATATATATATATATATATATATTATATATATATTATACTAAATCAAATAAATATTTATAATACTCTTACACCATCACCTCACTCGCATCTCAATCTAATTTAATAAAAATATCACTCCTGTCGCAACTCAATTGGACAAATGCATTTTCAACAACAAGTGAATTTTTAAAAATCTGCCTGATATTAAATCTTCGTAACTATATTAAATTATTTTTCGGCAAATAATTTTTAATCGGGTCTCAAATATATATATATATATATATATATATATATATTAAACATATTTAATAACTCTAAAAATATGTTTTGGTACTTAATCCACAAATAAAATAAAATTGGCTAAATGCCTCTACAATTCAACACAAAATACACCCAAATTGCATAAACTAGGATTTAAAAAAATGAAGGGTCTTACAACACGCACCCTTGCTAAGGTTTTGCTTCGGTTGGCTCTTATGGTGCAAGATATTGTTCCACTTAGTTGCTTCTAGTGATGCAAGCATGTGTCTGACTCTGTTGCCTCTAATGAATGCAATAAGTGTTTATTCATATGCTTGTGAAGAAAGTCAACGCCTCTAGACAAAGTCAATGCTCATGAAGAAGTCACTGTTTGATAAAGTCAATGAATCTGAAGAAACCAACGAATTTGAAGAAGTCAATGCTCTGATGAAAGTAAATGATCTTACAACAATTAATCTTTCAAGAAGACAAAGTTGTGCGCTTCCTCTAATGATCACAATACTTTGATGGTTTGTAAGACAATGCTTTGATTATCCTATCCTCTAATAATGTACCCTCTGCTTCCCTATGCTAGGATTGTGATATGACTTGAGCTCAACGGATAAATTTATCTTCAACGGTTCTATGTTGAAATCCATGAAGATACAAGTTGTTTTTTATCAAATACAAAGTCCATAACCTAAACGCTATATAAAAAGGACATGCTTCCTCACTTGAGAAAGAAACAACAACGCATAACATTTACACAACAACTACACGCAACACAGGAATATTACAATATTCTACAATCATTCAAAATTTAGTTAAATGTTGAGAAAAAAATATATGGAAGTTACATTGTAAAACACCTCTTGAGAGATATTTTTCAAAAAAACCTCATTCATTTGTAACTTTTCCTGGTAGTGGTTGTATTCCTCAATAGTTGGTAGGTGAAAATTGGAAGGTGAATAGACTTAACTTGTTGAAGTGAAGTGTTGTAATCTAGTTTGAATTATTGGGAAAAATCCTTCTCGGTAAAGAGACTGGACATAGCTACCGATTTAGTGGTGAACTAGAATAAATCTTTGTGCGATTTACTTATTTCCTCTACTTATTTATTATGTGCTTTTAATTACCAAGTGTATCCAAGATTTTTAAAATAGTATAACACAATTCAAAACCCCCATTTTCTTGTGTTTTTCAACCTTCATTGAGGGTTTAGGTGAAGATGTGGTTTAAAAGTTTCTTATGTTCCTAGAGAATTTAGTCTATTGTTACTCTCATACTCTTGAACATCCTAAGAATTGGTATAAGAGTCTTGGTTTGACTAGATGGGGGAGCAGGATGTTTATTCTAGTGTATTGAATTCTTGTATCGATAGTTTTTTTGATGGTGTAGTCATTAGACATGTTCCATTTATTGTAATGGTAATGCAAGTATAAAATGTAGAAGACTCACACATGAGAGGGATATTGTTTTGTTCTAATGTGATTCATTAATCTCACAATGACTATTCAAGAACTAAATGTTGGTTCTATAAGAGAGGTAACCCATATATCCAATGTCTTAAAAGTTTTGGATGAAGATGTAATGTCAAAGTCTCTTCTGGTCTTGGATCATTTGATCCATTGTTGCTCTCATACCACATAACTTCTTAACAACTCTCAGTCTTATTTTCACATAAGGAATATAAGACTTTGACGCAGCCATAAACCATGTTTAGAATTCAAATTCCCTAAACCTAACCAAAGTTCTGATACATACCACTCTTCGGTCATTAGTGGTCCACGGATCATCCCTTTAGGCTATAAACTACAAAAGTTGGTTGTGCATCATCAAAAAGGGGGAGAATATAAATATGCTAGAATAATTATGTTTTTGATGAAGACAAAGACCAAGTAAAGTGATCACGTTGCAACTTCAAAGTGAAGTCAACAATCAAGTCAACAATTTTCAATATGCTAGAAGACTTATAGTTTAAGGTACATGGTACAATCTAATATTGTTATATTTCAAATGCACATGAGAACCTTCTACTTTAACATATGCATCAAAAGACTTTTCAAATTGCCAAACAACAGGAACAATGTTTGAAAATCAAGTTTTTGAAAAAATTCAAGGTTGTATTCGACTACATATATGTGTAGCCGAATACATATGAAGTCAGTAGCAAAAACTGCACATATGTATTCAACTACAACATATTGTTAGCGAATACAAACCTGAGTCAGTAGCAAAACTGTACATTGGTATTCCGACTACAACATGATGTAGCCGATACAAAACCAAGTCAATGGCTAATTTCAGTCATATGTATTCGACTACATGGATCTATATTCGAATACAAGTTCAAATTGTTTGAAAATTTTGAATGTTATAGAATGTATTTGACTACACTTAGGTTTTAGGTGTAACACCCCGATTTTTAACAGCACGAGTGTATTTTTTTTTTTAAAACAAATTCATAAAAGCAAGAAATAGAAGAAAGAAATATTTTTGATAAATATTTAAGTCGTAACACAACAACAAAAAGTCAACGACATTTACACAAGCAGCGGAATTAGTTTGAAATAAAAATCCAAAGTATTATTTTGCAGCAAAATTCATCGGGCTATGAGACCTACATGATATACCCTTGAGGTATTTCCTTGGCAGTAACCTGTACAATAGCCTGCCCAAGAATTTTAACTTCCTCATGTCAATCAAAAAGTTGGTACATGGATCCATCAAAATAAAAGTCTAGCTGACATATTGTATAGGTACAGTCTTCCAACATACAGTAAATACTCCACAAAGAAAAGACCTCTGAGGTCCCCTATGCAACTCGTCTAATATGATCATGACTCAAAAAAACTTTACAACTCGGGTGATCTTCGCGCGCCCCGCAAGTCCTCCTGACACAGCTCTAGTCAAGTGTGTCCAACCTACCTTCCCATCTACAGGTTACTAACCAGTGGGCAAGATCCTGGTTCTCATCTGAGGGCAAAGCCCAGATTTCCACAATAATTGTAAAGGATCACCAACCGAAATTAACAATTAACATATAGCATTTATATTTCAATGCATAAAATAACCTTTCAACTTAGCATGCACCTTGAAAGGGTTTGCATATGCCAAAATGCATACAAAGAGTTGAATAAATGAAGTTTTTGACAAAAACTGCATTGTCGTATTCGAAAACAACATCTCTGTATTCAAATACAAGGCTTGTTTCAGAAGTCAGTAGCAAAAACAGCATAGTTGTATTCGACTACATCCTTGTGTATTCGACTACACAGTAGTCAGTAGCAAAAACAACATAGTGTATTCGACTACAACCTTGTGTATTCGACTACACAGAAGTCAATAGCCTAAATCAGGATGGTTGTATTCGACTACAGCTCAGTGTATTCGACTACCACATCAGAAAACAGCAAAAATCA
Organism: Cicer reticulatum; assembly: GCA_002896235.1. Lineage (NCBI taxonomy): Eukaryota > Viridiplantae > Streptophyta > Magnoliopsida > Fabales > Fabaceae > Cicer > Cicer reticulatum. Next base: position 38,405 of record PGWS01018640.1, read on the forward strand.
CTTTTCAAGAGGTTTCGCAATCCATCAACACTTCCACACAAATCCAACGATCACACTTAGTTATACACAATCACAACAACAACTTGAGTTTACACACGCAATCATATCATTAAATCTCTGACTCACGAAAATCCTATATTTCCACAATAATTGTAAAGGGTCACATACGAAATTAACAATTAACATATAGCAGTTAGATTTCAATGCATAAAATAACTTTTCAATTAACATGCACCTTAAAGGGTTTGCATATGTCAAACATGCATAAACAAGTTGGAAAAATGAATTTTTAAACAAAACTACACTATCGTATTCGAATACATCATCTTGTATTCGAATACAGGCTGGTTCAGAATTAGTAGCTACACATGATGCTTGTATTCGATACAAGCTTTTGGTATTCGACTACACATCTGAAAATAAGTCAGTAGCCAATCAGGATGTTGTTATTGACTACAAGCTCTGTGTATTCGACTACACAGTTGAAAAATAAGTAAGTAGCCAATCAGGATGGTTTGATTCGACTACAAGCTCTGTGTATCGACCACACAGCTGAAAATAAGTCAGTAGCCAAATCAGGATGGTTGTATTCGAATACAATTCGAATACACATCAGAAAACAGCAAAAATCAGCTTTTAAAGAGGTTTCATAATCCATCAACACTTCCACACAAATCCAAACATACACTTAGCAATTATGGCAAATCACAAACAACAACTTAAGTTTACACACGCAGTCATAACATTAAAATCAAACATGACTCCTGAGGTTTCGCAATCAACACTTTCACACAAATCCAAACAATCACACTTTGCAATTATGTCATAATCACAACAACATCTTGAGTTTACACACGCAATCATAGCATTAAATCAAGCATGACTCGCGTGCCAAGCACCCTAATGTAATGCGTATATGCCAACATGAATGGACTCGGAATTCCAATCGAAACCCTCCTCGAAGGGCCATAAATCATAGTTATACCATCTATAACAGGCCGAAGTACTAAATTACCGAGGTGCCACCTATCACGGGTCAGTACAATTTACTAAAAACGTAAATTGTTAATGTACCGGCTATCACAGGCCGAAGTACTATTTACCGAGGTGCCACCTATCACGGGTCAGCATGATTTACCAAAAAATGTGCATCTATCACTAAGGCCCTTACAACGACGCGACAATCCCCCCACAAGGATAAGATGAACCAACAATCACATGACATTATCTTGTGGCCCATTCAGTCACCATTATCACCATGGCCCATTTGGTCGTCGTGTACAATGAAATGCATGAGTATACTCTGACTCTATCCACGACAATCATTAAGTAAATGCATATATTTAAAGATTTCCCATTTTTAATACTCATTTAACTCTAACGATTTTTACGACAATCATTTAAGCAATGCAAGATATTAAAGCTTCCCCATTTTTAATACCATTTAACTCTAAACGATTATTCAAATTCCACATAGAGCATACTCAAACATTTATTTTCCACCACACACATCAATTTAATCCACAAGTTACATTAAATTCGATCAATTGCCAAAAGACGCACAAAATCCACACCAGTTCATGCATCAATCACCACGAATTTTCCACAAAACTCAAACATAACACCTGCAAAGCAATTTTCACAAACGACAACACAAAACACATCAAATTTATGTTCCTCAAACACCACATAGATGATATCAAATCCTTTTCCACCGAAAACAACTCATTCAATTCACCAAGAACGCAACTCAACTTTCACCCAAAATTCATTTTCCCAAATCTACACTTCAAAACCCAACAGAAGAAGAAGAAGAAGAAGAAGAGAAGAAGAGAAGGAAGAAGAGAAGAAGAGAAGAAGAAGAGAAGAAGAAGAAGAAGAAGAGAAGAGAAGAAAGAAGAAGAAGAAGAAAGAAGAAGAAGAAGAAGAACAGAAGAGAAGAAGAAGAAGAGAAGAAGAAGAAGAAGAAGAGGAAGAAGAGAAGAAGAAGAAGAAAGAAGAAGAAGAAGAAGAGAGAAGAGAGAAGCCTGGAAGAAGAAGGAAAGAAGAAGAGAGGAAGAAGAAGTCTGAAGAAGAAGAAGAAGAAGAAGAAGAGAAGAAGAAGAAAGAAGAAGAAGAAGAAGAAGAAGAAGAAGAAAGAAGAAGAAGAAGAAGAAGAAGAAGAAGAAGAAGAAGAAGAAGAAGAAGAAGAAGAAGAAGAAGAAGAAGAAGAAGAAGAAGAACTGGGAAATGTGGTCTTCATCAATGAGATCGTTGCTGGGAGCTCAAAAAGTGTTTGAGATTGTTCAAGACGGTTATGAACAACTTGCAAGACATTGTTTTACTCAAAAAACTTTGAGAGGATCTCGAAGGCAGCTACATCAAAGAAGGCATGGAGATCTTGGTCAAGTACTATACGGGTGGGGAAAAGGCCAAGAAAGTGAAGCTCCAAATGCTAACAAGGCAATACGAATTATTGCAGATGGAAGAAGATGAAGTTGTGGCAGATTACTTCAATCGTGTACAGGTTGTTGTTAATCAGATGAGGACAAATGGTGAATCATTAACTGAAGTGGTGATTATTGAAAAGATCCTTAGAACATTAACACAAAGGTACGATCACATAGTGGTGGCAATTGAAGAATCAAAGGATCTTGATAACATGAAGGTGGAGGATTTGCGAGGCTCTCTTGAAGCTCATGAACTGAGAGTAAGAGAAAGGTGTGCAGCAACCTCAACATCTCAAGTACAGGCCTAAGTTAGCAAGAAGACCAACCAAAGTGGTAAGAAAAAATTCAACAAGAAAGGAATCCAATGCTATAATTGTCAAAAATGGGGGCATTTTGCAAAGGAATGCAGATCCAAGAAGGTTCAAAGAGAGGATGATGAAGCACCAATGGCAGCCGAAGATTCAGACTCAGATGAGGTGTTGTTGATGGCTACAACAAAATTAGATGATGACTGCCCAGAGTCGTGGTACCTTGACACATGTTGTTCAAATCATATGACTGATCATAAAGAGTGGTTTGTAAGCATTGATGATAAGGTGAAAAGGGAGATCAGATTTGTAGATAACAGTTCTGTAATGGCAGAAGGAATAGGAAAATTATTGATTCAAAGAAGAGATGGCAAACAATCATTCATATGCGATGTGTTGTATATGCCAAACATGAAGAATAATTTGTTAAGCCTTGGACAAATGCTTGAAAAAGGGTATTCTATGAAGATGGAGCAGGGTGAAATGCGATTTTTTGATGATTCAAGAAGATTGATCTTGAAGGCACCACTATCTAAAAAATAGAACCTTCAAGATTGATATCTAGATCAATGGGAGCAAGTGTCTAGCCGCTGAAGTCATGAATGATGATTGGCTGTGGCATAAGAGGTTTGGACATTTAAATTTAAGAAGCCTTCAAATGTTGCATAGCAAGAAAATGGTGCAAGGAATTCCAAAAATTAAAATGCCAAAGGAGCTGTGTGAAGAATGTTGTCAGACCAAGCAACACAGAAACTCATTCAAGGATGAAGTACCAACTCGATCTTCAAGAATGATGGAGATAATCTACTCTGATGTTTGTCGTCCTTTTGAAGAAGTATCAATAGGAGGTAATCATTACTTTCTATCGTTCATTGATGATTTTGCAAGGAAAATTTGGGTATATCTAATCAAGAGAAAGAATGAAGTGCTTGAAATACTTAAAAAATTCAAGATAATGGCTGAAAAACAAAGTGGCTTTAGTATGAAAATCATCAGAACAGATAGAGGAGGAGAATATAATTCTCATGAATTCCATGTTTTTTGTGAAAAATAAGGGATATTGCATGAAGTAACTGCACCATACACTCCCCAACATAATGGCACGACTGAAAGGAGAAATAAAACTATAGTGAACATGGCTAGGGGTGTTAAAAGGAAAGAAAATGCCTCATAAGTTCTGGGGGGAAGCAGTGTCAACTGCAGTGTATATTTTGAATAGGTGTCCAACCAAGAGATTGGGCACAAGGACACATGAAGAAGCTTGGACTCGAAGAAAGCCAACTGTGAATCATCTAGGGTGTTTTGGTTCTCCATGCTTCAGGCATGTGCTAGTTCAAAACACACAAAAAAAACTTGATGATAGATCAGAACAGATGGTGCTGATGGGATATGGTGCCACTTGAGCTTACATGTTGTATGATCCAGACAAGAACAAGTTGATAATAAGCAGGGACATACTGATGGATGAATCAAAAGGATGGGACTGGAAAATGATTGAAGCCAGCTCAAGCAGCCCAACCAGTCCAGACATACCAGTTAGTTCCATCAGTCAAGCCAGCAGTATAGAAACAGTGGGGCTTGATGAAGGCCAGCCTGTAGGAACAACAAGTCAACAAGTTTTTAAGCCTATGAGAAGGTCTGAAAGAGCTAGGCAGCCTTCAGTCAGATTGCAACCATATGAAGTGACATATGACTCAGCCATCAATGCAGATGGAGAATTAACACATTTTGCTTTGTTGGCTGAATCAGAACCAGTAAGCGATGAAGAAGCCTTGAGTGATCCTAGATTGAGAGCAACAATGGATGATGAGCTCAAAGCCATAGAGAAGAACGAGACATGGGAGCTGATGAATCTGCCAATGAACAAAAGACCAATTGATGTGAAATGGGTCTATAACCTGAAATTGAAACCTGATGGGCAGATTGCTAGATACAAGGCCAGACTTGTAGCAAAGGGATTTTTGCAAAAACATGGGCTGGACTATGATGAGGTATTTGCTCTAGTAGCTAGAATTTAAACAGTAAGAATGGTAGTTTCAATTGCTAGCTACAAAGGCTGGTCTATGCATCAATTGGATGTTAAATCAGCCTTCCTCAATGGTTCATTAGATGAAGAAGTGTATGTGAAGCATCCCCCTGGATATGTGAAAACATGCAAAGAAGATCATGTTTACAAATTGAAGAAAGCCTTATACGGCCTGAAGCAAGCTCCTAGAGCTTGGAACAAGAGGACTGACAAATTCCTCAAAGAGCAGTAATTTTAAAAATGTGTGAATGAGCATGGAGTTTATGTCAAGAAGGGAGCAACAACACCTACACTGCTGATATGCCTTTATGTTGATGATTTATTGCTAACTGGCAGTGATGAAGTGAAAATCAGTGAGTTCAAATTCAGAATGGAGAAGGAATTTGAGATGACTGATTTGGGCATGCTGGCATATTTCCTTGGTATTGAGTTTGAAACCAGGAAAAATGGATTATGCATCAAAGAAAGTATGCAAGTGATGTATTAAAAAGGTTTAAAATGCAAGAGTGCAATGGAAGCAGCACCCCATCAGAGTTAGGGCTAGTGCTGTCCAAAGAGGGCAATGATTTGGAGGGCAATGATGAGTTGATTGATCCTACAACCTTCAAGCAAATTGTAGGATCCTTGAGGTACTTGTGCAAAACTAGGCCAAATATCTCATATAGTGTTGGCTGATTAGTAGGTACATGGAGAAGCCCAGGACATCACACTACATGACAGTAAAAAGGATCTTGAGATACATAAAGGAGATCATTGAACTTGGGCTGTTATATTCCACAAAACTGAATGAAGAGAAAGCTGAATTTATTGGTTTCACTGATGCTGATTGGTGTGGAGATATGGATGATAGAAAGGGTATCATAGGCTATGTGTTTACAATCAATAACTCACCAATCTCGTGGTGTTCAAAGAAGCAAAGAATAGTAGCATTATCTACTTGTGAAGCTGAATATGTGGTTGCATCCATTGGAGCATGCCAAGCTGTGTGGATGGCAGAATTAATGGCAGAATTGGGACTGAGAAGTATGAAGATGAAAATAGACAATAAATCAGCCATAGACCTAGCAAGACATCCAAGTGTCTATGTGTTGGGTGGGCTCACTCCCCAAGTGGAACCCACCAATTTTACTAGTATTATTATTGAAATAAAAAGAAAAAGAAAAAAAAAAGGTTTTAATGGGTTTGGCCCACTTGAAGGTAATAAAAGGGATTTAGAAATCCCTAAGAATACACACAGAAAGACAACGGAAGAAGAACAGTTGCCAGAGAAGAAAAATAAGGGTTTGGTTCCAGTGGTGGTAACAGGTGTGTAGCAAACTTGCTCCGTTTGATCTACAAATTTAGTATGTTATTCCTACCACTGAGTTTGTTATTTTAATATATAATTTGAGTAGTTTTATCTTCTCTGAGAGTTACTTTGGCATACCCACTTTAGTGGAAGGTTGTTATAGGGTTGTTATTGTTGATTGATATTCCCTATTGTTATTAGGAAGACTCTTTATGTACCCATTAATTATTATAGTGGAAGTTTTTACTGGACTAGGTCCCGTGGTTTTTATTCTCTCAACTTGAGGGAAGTTTTCCACGTTAAAATTGTGTTTGTCTCATATTTAATTTTCTGCCAATTATTATTGCTCTTGGAATTGTATTTTCTGTTTGGCCATTTATCTGCACAGGTGGGGGAAAAAAATATTCCGCATTTTTGAGATAATTATCGCTAATTATCTCTGGTTTTTCCCAACAAAGTGGTATCAGAGCTCGATTATTTGATTTGTGCATTTAAATGGAGGAGGAAAATAAAGGTCCCAATATGATTAAACTCAACTCTTCTAATTACACACTTTGAAAGACTCTCATGGAAGACATGTTATACAGTAAAGATTTGTATGGTCCTATTGAAGGTGACACTGCTAAACCCGCAGATAAATCTGACGCTGACTGGAAGAAGATGAATAGAAAGGCAGTGGCGTTGATCAGACAATGGTTGGATCTGAGTGTATATCCACATGTTGAAACTGAAATAGATGCTAATAAGATGTGGGAAAAATTAAAAGAGTTGTATGAACGAAAGAATGTGCAAAATAAAGCATTCTTGATTCGGAAGCTGGTGAATATGAAATATAAAGATGGAGATTCAATGGCAGAGCATATGAGTATTTTTCAGAATACAGTGAATCAGTTGACAACCTCAGAAATTAAATTAGATGATGAGTTGCAAGCGTTGTTATTATTGAGTTTCTTGCCTGATAATTGGGAAGTCCTTGTTGTGACGTTGACCAATTCAGCTCCAAGTGGAAAGTTGAAAATGTCAACAGTTAAAGGGAGAATGTTGAACGAAGAAGCTCGAAGAAAGGAATGTGATTTGATTGGTTCTTCCTCAAAGTCAGAAGCACTAGTTACAGAGTCACGGGGGAGAAGTCAATCTAGAAACTTCCATAGACGCGACAACTCTGAAAGTCGTAGCAAGTCAAAAAGCAAGTCGAGGACTAGAAAAGAAGTGATATGCTATCATTGTGGCAAAACGGGTCACATAAAAAGAAATTGCAGATTCCTTAAGAGAGATCAATCAAGGGAAAAAGATGAAGACAAAGTGAAGAAAAACGATAAAGATACAACAACAGTTGTATCTTTTAATAATGTCTACATTGTTTGTGATGATAATTCCATAAACCTTGCATGTCAGGATTCAACTTGGATTATTGATTCGGGTGCCTCATATCATATTACTCCTAGGCGTGATTTCTTCTCATCTTACAGTGTTGGTGATTTTGGCATGGTAAAAATGGGAGATGAAGGAGTATGTAAAATTATCGGTATGGGAGATGTTTGGGTTGAAACTGGGATTGGTTGCAAGCTTCAATTGAAGAATGTTTGACATGTACCTGATATTCGTCTCAATTTGATTTTGGTGAAAGCCTTGGATATTGATGGTTATCACACTTTCTTTGGTGGTGGTGGTATATGTAAAACCACTAAAGGGTCCCTAGTGGTTGCAAAGGAGCAAAGTTCCACTTCTCTCTATAGGATGCCTACGAAGCTATGCAAGGAAGAAGTGAATGCAATTGAAGATGCATCTTCTGATTTATGGCATATGCGCCTTGGTCACTTCAGTGAGAAAGGACTCAACATACTTGCGAAGAAAAACTTTCTTCTTGTGAAAGGTACGTCTCTAAAAACTTGCACTCATTGTTTTGCTGGAAAACAACATAGAGTTTCTTTTCATAATACTGGTCCTCATAGGAGGCAAAATATCCTTGATTTAGTTCATACTGATGTTTGTATGATGGATAGTAAATCTCTTGGTGGTGCATCATATTTTGTTACTTTTATTGACGACCACTCTAGAAAAGTGTGGGCATTTCCTTTGAAATCTAAAGACCAGGTATTTGGAGTCTTCAAGCACTTTCATGCAAGTGTTGAAAGAGAAAAGGGAAGGAAATTGAAATGTGTTCGATCAGATAACAGTGGCGAATATAGAGGTCCATTTGAAGAGTATTGTAGAGAACATGGAATCAGGTTTGAGAAAACAGTTCCAAAGACACCTCAACATAATGGTGTTGCAGAGAGAATGAATCGTACGATTAATGACAGAATCAGATGTATGCTCTCTCATGCAAAATTATCGAAATCCTTTTGGTGTGAAGCAATGAAAACTGCAGTGGATTTCATCAATCTTTCTCCTTCTATTCCACTTGATGGTGATGTTCCAAATAGAGTGTGGACAGAGAAATATGTCTCTTACCGTCATTTGAGAGTTTTTGGTTGCAGATGTTTTGTTCATGTTCCAAGAGATGAGAGGTCCAAGCTTGATAGTAAATCCAAACAATGTATATTCGTCGGTTATGGTGATGAAGAATTTGGTTATAGATTGTGGGATACGGTTGACAAGAAAATTATCAGAAGTCGAGATGTGATATTTCTTGAAGACCAGACTATTGAAGATTTTGATAAAGCTGAAAAAACAGAAATCAAATTCCAGAAGTTACATTGAAAATGTTGCGCCTAAACCCCCTCCAGAAACCTTTGTTGATGGGGGAGATATACAGGTAGATAATGAGAATGTAACTGATGATCATGTGTCTCACCATGATGAGCAGGTTCCAATTGAGCCACCAGCCGAGTTTGAGTTGAGAAGATCTACTAGAGAACGTCAACCTTCTCAAAGATATCCTCCACATGAGTATGTGATGATCACTGATAATGGAGATCCAGAGTATTATCAAGAAGCTATTACAAATGTTGATAAAGAAAAGTGGTTAAAGGCCATGCAAGAAGAGATGAATTACTTGCGTGAGAATCACACATTTGATTTGGTAAAGTTGCCTAATGGTAGAAAAGCACTCAAGAACAAATGGGTATACAAGATAAAGACAGAAGAGAATAGTTCTCAACCAAGATACAAAGCAAGATTGGTTGTGAAAGGTTTTAATCAGAGAAAAGGTATTGACTTTGATGAAATTTTTTCACCTGTGGTGAAGATGTCCTCTATCCGAGTTGTGCTTGGGCTAGCAACTAGTTTGAACCTAGAAGTTGAACAACTTGATGTGAAAATTGCATTCCTTCATGGTGATTTGGAGGAAGAGATCTATATGGAGCAACAAGAGGGTTTCAAAGTCAAAGGTAAAGAGCAACTTTGTGTGTAAATTGAAGAAAAGCTTGTATGGGCTCAAGCAAGCACCTCGACAATGGTACAAGAAATTTGATTCTTTCATGGAGAAATATGGGTATAGTAAAACTAGTTCTGACCATTGTGTGTTTATCAAGAAATTCTCTGATGGTGATTATATTATTCTCTTGTTATATGTGGATGACATGTTGATTGTTGGTCATGACACTAAGAAGATTCAATCTTTAAAGAAAGATTTGAACAAGTCTTTTGCAATGAAAGACTTAGGTCCTGCAAAGAAAATTCTGGGTATGAGAATTACTCGTGACAGGAAGAATAATAAATTGTGGTTGTCTCAACACAATTATATTGAGAAGGTGTTAGAGAGGTTTAACATGAGCAATTGCAAACCTGTTAGTACTCCACTTGCTACTCATTTTAAATTGAATTATGATAAATGTCTTACAAGTGAGAAAGACAAAGAAGAGATGAAGAAGGTTCCTTATGCATCCGCAATTGGTAGTTTGATGTATGCTATGGTATGCACAAGGCCAGATATTGCTCATGCAGTTGGAGTTGTTAGTCGATTTCTCTCTAATCCTGATAAAGATCATTGGCAAGCAGTGAAGTGGATTCTCAGATACCTCAGAGGCACTTCCAAAGTGTGTTTATGCTATGGAGGTGGCGAACCTGTGTTGGATGGCTACATAGATGCAGATATGACAGGTGATCTTGATTCTAAAAAATCTACTTCTGGTTATATGATGACGTTTGTAGGGGGAGCTGTGTCTTGGCAATCAAGACTACAAAAGTGTGTTGCTTTATCTACTACTGAAGCTGAGTACATTGCAGCAACTGAAGCTTCCAAAGAACTCTTGTGGATGAAGAAATTCCTACATGAGTTAGGCCTCAAGCAAGACAAGTTTGTGTTATTCTGTGACAGTCAGAGTGCGATCCATCTCAGCAAGAATCCGACTTTTCATGCAAAGTCGAAGCATATTGAAGTGCGATATCATTGGATACAAGATGCACTGGAAATGAAGTCATTTTTAATTGAGAAGATTCATACTGATGAGAATGGTTCAGATATGATGACGAAGACCTTGCCTGTGTCGAAGATGATATGTTGTAGAAAGAAAGCTAACATGGTTGAGCAGTACATTCCCACTTGAGTCGTGAGGGGGAGATTTGTTGGGTGGGCTCACTCCCCAAGTGGAACCCACCAATTTTACTAGTATTATTATTATTATTGAAATAAAAAGAAAAAGAATAAAAAAAAGTTTTAATGGGTTTGCCCACTTGAAGGTAATAAAAGGGATTTAGAAATCCCTAAGAATACACACAGAAAGACAACGGAAGAAGAACGGTTACCAGAGAAGAAAAATAAGGGTTTGGTTCCAGTGGTGGTAACAGGTGTGTAGCAAACTTGCTCCGTTTGATCTACAAATTTAGTATGTTATTCCTACCACTGAGTTCGTTATTTTAATATATAATTTGAGTAGTTTTTATCTTCTCTGAGAGTTACTTTGGCATACCAACTTTAGTGGAAGGTTGTTATAAGGTTGTTATAGGGTTGTTATTGTTGATTGATATTCCATATTGTTATTAGGAAGACTCTTTGTGTACCCATTAATTATTATAGTGAAAGTTTTTTACTGGACTGGGTCCGTGTTTTTTATTCTCTCACTTTGAGGGAAGTTTTCCACGTTAAAATTGTGTTTGTCTCATATTTAATTTTCTGCCAATTATTATTGCTCTTGGAATTGTATTTTCTGTGGCCATTTATCTGCACAGGTGGGGGAAAAAAATATTCAGCATTATTAAGATAATTATCGCTAATTATCTCTGGTTTTTCCCAACACTATGGAAGGAGCAAGCACATAGAAACAAGATTTCATTTCTTAAGGGATCAAGTAATGAAGGGCAGGATAAGGCTGAAACATTGCAATAGAAATGATCAAAATGCTGACATTTTAACAAAAAACTTGAAGAGGGTGAAGTTCCAAGAGACGAAGATCAAACTTGGATTAACATCAAATTGAATCACTTTAAATTAGGGAGCACGTTAAATGTAATTCAAATTGATTTGTAATTAGTTAGTTAGAATATGGTTATAAGTTAGAATATGGTTAGAAGTTAGTTAGAATATGGTTAGAAGTTGGTTAAAATTGTTGTAACCAAATCAGCTAAAGCTGCCTCTATAAAAGCCTTAACAGGCCAAGATCAATCTGATGCAGAACTGGATCATTCTCCAGCAAACGAATATTGATCTCGTTTTTTCTGACTTTCAGTTTTCTCTCTCCTTTCTTTTCAATTTCAATTTCTCTCAAATATACAACTTCGTTCCAACAGCAATACCCACCATTACTCATGGACATTAAATAGTTCTCCTTTGACAATGAAATAATTCACAATTAAGCTCAATTTTACCATTAACATTTTTACTGATTTTTGGATTTAAAAAAAAAATTGTCTCCAAAAATTATTGGAGGGACCTAAATGTCTCCTGATTTTTATTATCAGGGAATAAATGAGTATTTCTATATCACAGTTATTTGCGTATTTCTTTATTATTTTCTCTTCACATGACAAAAAACACACCTTATTTTTTTAAACATCTTTATTATACATCATTTATTTAATTTTGTTTCTTTTGCAAAAATAATTGTTGTAATTTTGTTTTCATGAAAAATTATTATTAATTCTTTTGGCCTCTAATTAGAAAGATTTATGGATCTTACCCCTAATTTAGAATCTTTTTAATAAAAGATGATTGAATATAAATTTTTAAATTTTTAACATTTAAAGATTCATGATTAATTAATCGGTAGTTAAAAATTTTGTACGAAAACTAAAATTTTGTATGAAAACTTGTTATAATGACTCTCTTAAAAATTTAATTTATAACGACTCTCTTAAAAATTTAATTTATATTGACTCTCGATAAATTTAACATTTTTGTATGAAAATATTCTAAAAATTCATTATTTAATTTATAATAAAAATTTCTTATTACAAAATATCATTCAAAATTTTAAAGAATATCTAATATTAGTTTAAAATTTGTGAACAAAAATGAAAAAAAAAATGAAAGAACTAAAACTTGACGAAATTTTTTATAAGAATTCAAAAAATAAAATAGTAAAATTTTATAAAAATTTATTTAACTTTTCTTTTTTTATGTTGTGAATACTTAAATATTGAAATTTTATTTTTTATGAGACATAAGATTTTTGTTAGAAGTTGATAACGCTAGGGTTTGACTTTTTCTTTCTCCTCTCTCCCCTATCTCTTACCTCTTCCACTCTCCAAAATTTGTACCTTTGCCTTCAAATCTAAAGATCACACCTTTCTAGTTCATCCTTGTTGAAATTGCCAAGATGAAAGTTCATATTATTTTAATCCTTTCACTAATTTGATGAAATAATTAGTTAGGCAAATAGAAGGTTTTGATTCTATCTCAATGTTTGGTTTCAAATTCAAAGGTGAGAGACATGAAACTTTATAAAAAATTAGAGAAAAAATTTAGTGTCAAGAATACATTTTATTTTTGTGTTTATCTTTTGTTTTGGTGATGAAGATTTAATTGAGTTTAGGAATAGGTGACCTCTAGGTTTTGTGAATTTGGATTATACATATTATCATGTTTTAAGTGTTCAATCTAAATCAACGACTGAAATTAATTATTTATATAAAATTTGTTGTGTAATTTGAACGATCTAATGTTAAATCAACTGTTTATATTTGTTTACGACTTGAAACTATGTGCTGCTGTTACTACAACATAGCCTAGTCAAGGTTTTGTCAATAGTTTATGAAGTAGTTAGATATATTTAATCATTTTTTCATGTGTTTGATGAAGAAGAAAGAACAAGATGAGCTAGGCTTCTATTAAATCCAAACATTTTATTTTTACTTTTTGTTATCTTTTTTTAAATTTTATTGATGAGTAAGAAATTGTTAAAAATTGCACATAAATGATTTTTATTTTTATTTTTTATGTACATGGATTAATACTTCTATTTTAAAATTTAAACTTTCCTGCTCTCTTGCTTACATTTTTTCTACCATCAATTTTTTCCCCCTTTCTCAGTTCTCTCCTACACTTATTGGACCACATAGAGATCACACACACACTCCATTTTCTAAATTTTTCTCTCTCCTTTTAAGAAACAAGCATATGAAGTTCTCTTTTTGGAAATTTGTATATTTAAATAGAAATTTGTTTGGATTGGTCAATCTATATTTTTTTAAAGTTTTTCATGAATTTTGTATATTGGGATCGGCCTATCTGAATAGTGTTCGACTTGGCCAACTCGCACACTTTGAATTATCCAATTCGAACAACAATCAAATAAAAAAAATTGTTACATTCAGACAATATCTAAATTAGCCAATTCGAGTTGATAAATCTAAAAACTGTTTGAATAAGACAATCTCAAAGTGCATGAAAAATTTTAAAAGTGGACTGGTTAATTAGGATAAATTCTGTCTTGATTGGTCAACAAAAAAAATTGGTGGTTTTTGAGAAAATAGAAAATGAAAAACAAAATTATTCTTTAGAAAACATCCAAGAATCCAATTTTTTCATCTTAGATAGATAAAAAAATGTAACATCTAAATATAGTCTTTTCTTTTTTTAAATATAGAAGATTAATTTTTTAAAAATTTCTTCACCACAAAAATTTATAAATACTCAGTTTCTGTAGAAATATTTTAATCTCTCGCGCAAGCAAAATTCACGAGTCACAAAACAAAAATCAAACAAATAATTTATAATTAAATAGAAATCTTCGAACATCTCAATGAGATAATTAAGTACACAATATACATAATTCTAAAATTTTGGTGCACAGAGGTTAATTTAAAGTTTGTAGATGTAGAAAATTATAAAACTAAACTCTAATAGAAATAAAATTCCTAAAGCTGATCACAACTACCTGAATAGGAATTAAAAGAAATGTTTCATCTATTCCTTAGAAAACTCTTCTTGACGGCGAAGCGAATTGGAGATGTCATATGTCCAAATATAACACACACACACCTGGATGGTGAAGCGAATTGGGATGTTATTTGTCTAAATGTAACAGGGAAATGAATTGAGGATGTTATATGACTAAATATAAGGGTAATCTTCAAATAACAAACACATACATACATGTGCGCACACATACACTCACTTATATATTTATAATTGTAGAAAATATAAATAAATAATGTACTTCATTTAACAATTATCACATAGCACCAAAAATATATTAATCAAATAAGGGTACAAGAGAGTCTCGAAATGATGCACAAATTGTGCCTACAACCAACCAAAATAAGAAAGCACTAAAGCTTACAAATGAAAAACAAGAAGAAGAAAAATACCTAAAAACCTGTTGTTGTAAGAGCACTATTCCTCCCTCTCCAGATGTCGTTTCGCCGATCTGACCGTTGAAAAACAAGGACCTGAATGTTGCGAACTTGCTATCCAAACATCAGCTTGATCCAACGGTTAAGAAATGTGTAATAAATGTGTTTCTGAGATTGATTTGACAAAATCGAGAATATGGCTTACTCCTCTTTTTTCTCTTTTGGCGAGTGCCTTTCTTTCAAAATAGTCTCTTTCTTTCAACCCTAATCAGACTTCTCTCTACTTAAATAAATGAGAACACAAGCTACAAATTTGGGTCTTTCTCCACATACGAAGGGAGCCCAATACCCACCATATCTCCCCCTACAATTATGTGGAGATAATTGTCAAATCGACGATATCACAACAAGTTTCACACTTCCCTCTTGGTAATGCTTTAGTCATCATATCAGAACCATTATAATCAGTATGAACTTTAGCCAACTCCAAAAAATTAGCTTCCAAAACATCATGTATCTAATGATACCTCACATCAATGTGTTTGGACTTACTATGAAATGTTGAATTCTTACCAAGATGAATAACACTTTGACTATCAACAAATAATACATATTTGTCATGAATAAACCCAAGCTACTTCAAAAATTTCTTCAACCAAATCAATTATTTTCATGCTTTAGTAATGGGAATGAACTTTGCCTCAGTTGTAGACAATGCTTCATATTTCTATAATATGGACTGCCAAGCCTCAGCTCCCTTTGCAAATTTAATCATGTAGCCTGAATTGGACTTCCTTGACTCAATATCTCTAGCCATGTCTAATTCGGAGTACGCCACCAAAATAGGTTTGTCTCCTCCAAAACAAAGCCTCATACATGTAGTACCACAAGATACCTCAAAATCTATTTTACAGCATTGCAATGCTCTTTACCTGAATTTGACAAAAATTTACTGACTATACCAACAACATGCACAATATCTGGTCTTGTACACACCATTGCATAAATCAAACTACCCAAATAGGACTAATAAGGAACTCGTTACATGTCTCTTTTATCATCTTCATTTGAAGGACTTTGTTTAGAACTCAACTAAAAATGAGTAGCACGAGCAATACACCACCAACACCAATTACCATAGATACACCATCATTACCCTTCTTCAAAACTCCAAAGTCACCTGAAGTATAAGATGTATAACATGTAGTGTAGCATGTAGTGTAGCACCACTATCAATTATCTACATGCTCTCATCAGATATAAGATTAACTGATTCATAGTCATAGAGACTAACAAGATCATCACTAGTAGCAGTATTAACACGGTCATCATCACTATCATCACCATGACCTCTTTGTTTTCGCTTGCCCTTCTTGCCTTTATTCTCCTTTTTTCACGGAAAATAGTTTTTCTGCATGTGTCCTGTTCTATGATAATAATGAAACTCCACATTTTTGTATTTAGACTCGGACTTGCTTATGCTATTTCCTCTACCATCATTCAGTTCTTTTTTCTGACTTCTCCCCTATTTTCAGTGACAAGAACTTCATATTGAAATGAAGAACCTTGTGTCTTCCTTTTCATATCCTCTTTTAAAACACCACCCTTGGCCGTTTCCAAAAAACAACACCATTCAAACATACCATCTTTATATTCATATTTGCCTTCATCCTTCAAACAAGTCAAATAGCGCTTTAACCAAGAGCTCTGATACCACTTTGATATGAATAAATACAGAAACACAATAACAAGTAATACACAACAAATATAATATTCCCCTAACTTGAAAGAATCCGTGAGGAGCAAAACAAATATATAAATATATGGCAGCAAATTGATCAAAATAAAAGAGCGTAAAGAACATCGATATTTTAACGTGAAAACCCCTCAATGCAAGGGTAAAAATCACATGTCATTCAGATCAAACAAACAGTTCCACTATAATCAAATAAGAGTACAAGAGAGTCTCAAAATGATATATAAATTTATACCTATAATCAACCAAAATAAAAAAGCACTAAAGGTTACAAATGAAAAGCAAGAAGAGAAACACTCAAAAAACTTGTTGTTGTACGAGTACAATTCATCGTTTCCAGTTGTTGTTTCGTCGATCCGACCATTGCAAAATGAGGACCTGAATGTTGAGAACATTTTGTCCAAAAATCAGTTCGATCCAACAGTTAACGAATGCGCAATCGATATTTTTCTGAGACTGATTTGAAAAAATCAGTAATAGAGTTTACTCGTCTCTTTTCTCTTTGGGTGACTGCATTTCTTTCCAAACCTTCTCCAATTAAATAAGTGATACACATGAACTATAATATTTGGAATTTTCTTCATATAGAAAGGGATCCCAATACCAAACACGCATTTTTCCTACTCATTGCAAAATTTTACATTTACTTGAACTTAGTTTACGTACATTCATATGAATTTAGTTAAAGTACGCATTTTCCCTCTAACTGCAAAATTTTACATGTACTTGAACTCATTTTAAGTACATTTTCGCGAACTCAATTTATACATATTTACATGAACTGAGTTCAAGTACACACTTTCCTTACTTACATAAATTCAGTTTAAGTACATTTACATAAAGTACATTTACGTGAACACAAAATATGTAAGGGTACGTAATTTAAGTTTGTGTACAATATATAATTTACCACATACATGAACACACATCACGTCAAATTCTAAGATTAATAAAAAATGAACTCAACATATTAGAAATCATACCTTGTTGGCACCTTTAAGCATAATAAGAAAATAAGAGTTATGAAATATAAGTTATGAATGAGAGGTGTTTATTATAAATAAGTATGACTTATGAGTTGTGAATTATAAGTATGTAATATGAGTGTAAGATATTATGAGATAAGTGATAGTGATAAAGAGAGAAAGAGACAAAATATAATTTAAAAATGAATGAAATAGTAAAAGACATTTTACTAACCAACCAACACCTTTTAGTGCTTCAAAGCATATCTATGATTTGCATATGAGTGATTTATTAATATTAGAGTCAAAAACATGAAATGAAAATATCATAAATCATATTTTTGATGCACTAAATTCTACATGAAAGTAAAAGACAAAATACTTTCATATTTTATTATTACAGCTCTAAGCTGTTTATATAGGAAAAGAAATTACAATAGTAAAACTAAGTAATAATGATAGAATAAAAATAAACATAATAATATAAAATAAAAGAGAATAAAATCTAATTTCTCTCGATTCTTCAACACCCCCCCTCAAGTTGGTGCATAGATATCTGTCATGCCCAACTTGGCTATAAGTCGCTCAAAATTGGGTCTTGCCAAACTTTTTGTCAAGATATCAGCAGTTTGCTGATTGGAAGTCACAAATGGCAGACATATAACTCCAGCATCATTTTTTTCTTTTATGAAATGGCGGTCAATCTCAATATGCTTGGTTCTATCATGTTGTACAGGGTTGTGATCTATACTTATTGCTGCTTTGCTATCACAGAACAATTTTAAGGGTGAGTCAACTTTCATTTTCAGTTCGTCCAAGAGTTTACGAATCCATAAAAGTTTTCCTTGAGCCATTGCTCTGAATTCAGCTTCTGCACTGCTTCGAGCAACAACCCCTTGTTTCTTACTTCTCCAAGTAACTAAATTTCCCCAAACATAGGCACAATATTCAGTGGTGGATTTTCTATCAGTAATTGATCATGCCCAATCAACATCTGTAAATATAGAGACTTCTCTGTCATTAGTTTTCTTGAAGCACAGACCCTTTCCAGGATTGGATTTCAAGTACCTTAAGATTCGATAAACTGCCTCCAAGTGTTCTTCATAGGGAGAATGCATGAATTGACTTACAAAACTCACAGAGAAAGCGATGTCAGGTCTAGTGTGGGCTAGATAAATAAGTTTGCCGACTAACCTCTGGTATCTTCCAGTCTCAACAGGAACACTGTCTTTCTCCCAAATTTTAGCATTTATTCCATAGGAGTATCTGCTGGTCTACACCCATTCATCCCAGTTTCTTCCAAGAGATCTAGGATATATTTTCTTTGAGAAACAACAATTCACTTTTTTGAGCGAGCAACTTCCATACCAAGAAAATATTTAAGCGCGCCTAAATCTTTGATCTCAAATTCTTTAGTCAAAATTTTCTTCAATCTTTCCATCTCAACAATGTCATCTCCTGTAAAAATAATATCATCTACATATATCCTTGCCTTTTGACCGACTGAGTGAATTTTTCAAACCAAGCCCTTGGAGATTGCTTGAGACCATAAAGGGATTTTTGAAGTTTGCACACATTTGAACCAAATTTATCTTCAAAGTCAGGTGGCTATCCATGTATACTTCCTCCTCCAAATCACCATTCAGAAAAGCATTCTTTACATCATCTAAATTCACTGCCAAGGACAAGAGAACTCTAATAGTGTTTAATTTGTCAACGGGAGCAAAAGTCTCTCAGTAATCAATGTCATGTATGAATAAACCCTTTAGCAACCAAGCGTGTCTTGTGCAGTGTTATTTATTTATTTTGCTCCAAAATTATGTAGTGTTTATTATATAATTTATAATTGTTTAGTATTTTAATATACTCTATATAATCAATATCGTTAAAATATAAACTTTATATTTGATTTATTTTTATATATATTCTACTGTATAATCAATATCGTTAAAAATAAAAACAATGTTAAAAATAGCAATAGAAAAATTAAACAACCCTAGAAAATCCATAATTTCCCTACTACCCAGAAATTCACCGTCTCTTCTCAACTTCTCTTATGCTTCATTCAATGAAATCGTCTTTTTTTTTTGTGGAATTTCCAATTATTCAAACCGGAACGACGTTTCATTGGAGAACAGTCCAACAAAAACGTACTGATTGTCGAATTTCCAAAACATGGTTGCTGCCTGCAGCTAGGCGCCACTGGCTGCAATTGAGAAAGAGGGAGAAAGAGAAAGAAGGAAGGCAAAGAGATCACATGGGGGGAAGGGTCCAGGAGGGAGAGAGATTAAAGATGAAGATGTTAACTGCTGCTGCTAACAAATTACTCAAAACAACGAAGTAATAATAAAAGTAAGAAACTCGTTTAGTTCCATGATATTTACATCCCCAAAATGACAAGGGAATATACATAATGTACAAGATACAACCATGAATACAAGAAAATGTGTATAGTAATTTCTTTCCTAAAAAATGTTAAATAACTAACTAAAATTCCTTCGTGTTGCCTTCATTTTGGACAAAGTAATAAGGAAAAATACCAACAAAATTACTTTAAAGTATTGTAACTTGCAAGTAAAGCTAGAACTGAAAAATCCTACCAAATGCAAATGATGTTCTATAATGATGAGATTTTTATTTTCCTTTTTCCTTGCCATTGCTAGAAACGCTTGGTAATTCCAATTTATGGCAACTCTAATTCACAATGTAATGTAGAAACTATAGAAGGGAGAGGTAGGTAATTAAAACTGCGGCCTTCATACTAGCTCGATGCAAGATCTGTCCACAGTCCCAAGCTCTACCTTTCCCTTTTTCTATACCAGACAGCAAAATCTGTAATAAGTTGAATGCGTCTTCCTCACACGCTAGTTCTAAGTCTGTTTGAGGAAGGGGAAGATGAGTTGGATAATGGTTCCAATGCACTGCTTTGGTTCGGCTGCTACCACCTCTTTTTGGAGAATGCTGATTATGCATGAACGAGGAATCTGGTCTACTACTAACAATGTGAACAACACCTTGATCACAATCAGCATGTATTATACTCTCCAATCCAATCTCCCATTCAATTATCCACTCCAAATCAGCAGAGATGCCGCAAAATTCAGGCTTGCCCAAGTTTATCAAACTTGGACTGAAAACAATCATTATATATCTTTCTGTTAAGACAACAAACTTGCCGGCTTCTTTAAGGCCTTTGCAAGCCGCTAACTTCTCATCTTTGAACTTTAAGCCATCATCAGCCTCCATAAGGACTGATGCTCCAACTGCTTCTTCCCATGAATAAGATCTCAAAGGAAGTTCATTACAAAGTGGCCTGGGAAGTCGTACCCTAAAGCGGTACGATCTTAATTGATTGGGTTTGCTACGGTTTCTAATACTTTGAGCCGTTTTGCCAGTAACTTCTAGTATACTAGCTGCAGGTTTTGCCACAAGACCTGTAATCCCTAAAGCAACTCCTACATTAAAGAAATATAAAAAAGAAAGCACAATCAGTAAACAAGCAAAAACTAAATCCATCTTCGACAACAATTACCGCTGGTAATTCTTAAAGTCCCCTCAAAATTATAAGAAAGAGATAAAAAAAATTCATTAATGTTGATTCACCTGACAAAACACCTGGTAGACCATGCCTCTCGGCTCCTCTTATAGGAGACTGAAGAAGACCAGTGAGTCCCTGTAAACAAAATAGGCAAGTTTAACAACTTAATATACATAGGAACCATTCACATGATGCTAGAAAAAAATGCAGGTGGTGAGGTGCACCGTAGTAAAAACACATTTTTCGACAGGTATCACATGAAATCAACTACATACCTCCAAGACTTCATTAATTACGCCTTTACTATCAGAAGCTACAGTTGCCTGCTGTTTTTCCATCCTTGAAGCTATATGGTCATCATATGTAAATGCAACGATACCCTGAAAAAAAAGAAAAGGCTAGCAAGGATTAAAAAAAAAGTAAATCATATAAATGAAACTACAGTTACATCAAAGCAAGAAATACCTTGCGAGCAACTTTACTGAATTGAGAAGCTGCATCACTGATAGCATACAGTGTGTTACTTAAAAGACTAGTGGTCCCTTCAGCCATGCCCATAATAAGTCCAGCAGGGCTCTGCAAATTAAATCAATAATGCTTAACTAATTTGTTCCACCTAAAGAGAAAATATAATTGAAAAAAGGGCCACCATTGCTAGGCTTTTTACCTGCATTATGTTGTTTGCAGGAACCGATAAGAAATCTCTAATGCCGTGCCCCATGCTCCTTGCAAAACCCAAGGGATTACCAATAACACCAGCCGAACCAAACAACTACAGATTTAGATAAAAAGGTACATTGTTTCAATGATAACACATCATCAGAAAGAACAAACATTTCCAGGAATTAAGATAGACAATTGATAACTTTAGGCATTTGTTAAAATATTAAAAAATATTTTTATATAATATTAGAATAATTTTGAGTTATTTGTTAGGATCAATTTATAATCATAGAGATATCTTATTATTATAATATTTGTTCTTGATTTAGAATTGAGTCTATATAGCTCTGTAAATAGAGATTAGTATTGAGTCTTTTATAATTGTTAGAATTCAAAGTATGATTTATTATTCTTTGACTGTACAATTTCCTAGATTCAATGGTAAAACTTCTAGTCAAATACAAGTCCCTAGTATTTGAATGTAATTATTGTAACCTCATTATAAATAGAAGATGTGTGATCTTGTTTGACACACAAGAAATACACAAATAACATATTTTACATGGTATCGAGCAGGTTCATCCTAGGGCTGCTCTGCCTTTTCCAACTGTGCCATAACCCTTTTAAGTTTTTTTTTTTCCTCTTCAAAATTCTGTGTTCCAACTGTGCTTTTCCATTCCAGCTGTGTGTATACTATTCTAGTGCAGCCCACCACCACAGACCGCCGCACAATCCTCCAGCGAATACGGTGACATTTTTTTTGCGCTGCCAAACTCCAGCAAACACGGAGACACATTTGGCCACCAATTTTTTCAAAGAAAATCGTCGCTCAAGGCCTTACGGCACATTCCGAGGTCCTTTTTCAACTTTTGGTGATTTTTCAACATCTTTTCTTCTCTTTCACCTAACGTTGATCATCATGTCCAACACCGGATCTGCTGCTGCCTCCTCTTCCTTGTTCAATTTCACTACGCTTCCTTTGATTCCCTCATATGAAACTGTTTGTGAACAATAACTGCGTCTTTCGGCCCCTTCTGCTCCTGCTCCAGCTCTTGCTTCTCTCAATGTGCCAGTTGAATCTATTGCACTCGTCTCTAATTCTTATCAGCGAGGTGGTAGAGGAGGAGGGCATGGACATACTCATAGTCGAACTCGATGCAACTATTGCAACCGTTTTGGCCATGTTGAAGCACAATGTCACACCAAAGCTAATCAACTGTTTTGTTCATGACCTTACTTCGCATCTTCGGGTGCACATGTTTTTGTTCATGACCTTACTCTAGAGAATAATAAGTTGGCTGCAAAATCCCTTAAGTGTCTTTTTCTCAGCTACTCTCGTCTGTAGAAAGGTTATTGGTGCTATTCCCCAGATCTTCGACGATACTTTGTCTCTGCCGATGTTAGTTTCTTTGAGACTTGCCCCTTCTTTCTCTCTACTGCAAAAGAGTTCAATGATTCTGGTCAGTCACAATCTCTCTCTCCAGAGGTCCTTAATCTCCCTATCGCACCCACCCCTGTCTCCATTCCCACCCCTGTCTCTAGCACCACCCTACGCACCTACCAATGGAGGCTCCGTCCACCACTCGCTCCTTAAGACTCATCCCCTGCTCTACCTGTCTTTCACTCTCCGCATCCTACACCAGAGCTACCCATTGCTATGCGTAAAGGTAACAGGTTATCTCGAAATCCTAATCCTATATATGCTTGTCATTTGAATTATAATCAATTATCTACGTCCTATTATGCTTTTGTGGCTTTCTTGGATTCTGTGTCTATTCTGAAAACTATAGGTGAAGCTATGTCTGATCCTAGCTGGCGACAAGCAATGATAGATGAAATGACTGCTTTGCACTCCAATGGGACATGGGATTTAATACCTTTACCTAATGGCAAAACCACAATGGGGTGTTGTTCAGTCTATACAATCAAAGTTGGGCTTGATGGAAAGATTGATCGCTTAAAAGCTCGTCTTGTGGCAAAAGGATACACACAAATCTTTAGTCTTGACTATGGGGATACCTTTTCTCCTGTTGCCAAAATAGCATTCGTCCGACTTTTTTTGCCATAGCTGCTATTCACCACTGGCCACTCCATCAATTAGACATAAAAAATGCCTTCATGTATGGAGAGTTACAAGAAGAGGTGTATATGGCACAACCACCAGGCTTCGTTGTTAGCTGTTCCTCTCACTTGGTATGTCGATTACATCGATCTCTATATAGCTTGAAACAATCTCCCTGTGCTTGGTTTGGGAGGTTTAGTACCGTGCTCCAGGAGTATGGTATGACTAGATGTGAAGCTGATTACTCGATTTTCTTCTTGCACTCTTCACCAACCACTTGCATCTATCTGCTTGTCTATGTTGACGACATCATCATCACAGGTAATGACCAGGTTGGCATTCATCGGCTAAAACAACATCTGTCTCAAAACTTTCAGACTAAAGATTTGAGGATTGAGGTTGCTCAGTCTAAGACAAGTATGACAATTACTCAGCGAAAATATGCCCTTGATATACTTGAAGAAACAGGCGTGCTTGATTGTCGCCCGCGTGATACTCCTATGGATCCCAATGTCAAGCTCCTACCAGGTCAGGGGGAGCCATTGCAAGAGCCTAGTAGATATCGACAACTGATTGGCAAACTTAATTATCTTATAGACCTGATATTACATTTGCTGTAAGTGTAGTCAGTCAATTTCTGAATGTTCCATGTGATAGTCACTGGAATGTTGTGATTCATATTCTTAGGTATATCAAGAATGCACCAGGAAAAGGATTGCTTTATGAAGACAAGGGTAATACCGATGTTGTTGGCTACTCTAATGCTGATTGGGCAGGGTCACCATCAGATAGTAGATCCACTTATGGGTATTGTGTCCTTGTTGGAGGTAATTTGATATCGTGGCGGAGCAAGAAGCAAAACATAGTCGCCAGATCGAGTGTAGAAGCAAAATATCGTGATATGGCTGCAATGGCTTGTGAACTTACATGGCTAAAACAGTTACTCAAACAACTCAAGTTAGGAGATGTCAACATAATGAAACTAATTTGTGATAACTAAGCTGGATTTCATATTGCTTCCAATCCGGTCTTCCATGAGAGAACAAAACACATAGAAATTGATTGTCATTTTGTACGAGACAAAGTTCTTTCCGGAGAAATCACAACTAATTTTGTTGGATCAAATGATCAATTGGCTGACATATTCACGAAGTCACTTAGGGGTCCTCAAGTTGAATCTATATGTAACAAGCTTGGTGCATATGATATGTATGCTCCAGCTTGAGGAGGAGTGTTAGAATTCAAAGTATGATTTATTATTCTTTGACTGTACAATTTCCTAGGTTCTCTAGTCAAATACAAGTTCTAGTATTTGAATGTAATTATTGTAACCTCATTATAAATAGAAGATGTGTGATCTTGTTTGACACACAAATAACATATTTTACAGTAATCAAGTTAGCATAAAACTATTATCAATAATATTGAAGGTCTTATTATTTTCTCTTCTTTTTTTCTCTAAAATCCCACAACTTCAACAACATTGATGCATAATTAAAATTTCTAATATGAATAAAAAGGAAACATAGAAAGAGTTCGGGATGCAAATTAAGTTATTACCTTGTAAGTTTCATGAAGTAGTTGGCGGTTGTAATGCCTAATCAGAATCTCTTGAATGGATTCCCAACTAGCCATGTGATGCGCAATGGTTAAGTCCTTCAGATAAATATGTGCTCCCTCAACATCAGCAAGTGCCATAAGACCTCTCTGTAGTTATATATAGTCGGTTATTAAAAAACAAATCACTTTATCATACGTCTCAGAAACTTTTAAAGCTTTCAAAATTGTTAATTAAATGGGTGTATAGAATGGAACCCTTTCACTGCACTGACTGAATTAAAAACTGAACAAAGACCCTACGCAGGATACTTAAAATGGTGCCAGACACCTGCTCTACTAATTTGCTGAAATTTATGCTGTATTCATCAGTTTTTAATCCAATAGTTGTGTCTTTTAGTGGGTCAGAAATAAAATAACTGGGATGTAATTTTTCATGTTTAGATGTATTTATTTGTTAATTAATACAACCCTTTGATTTGAAATCTGTCTATTACGAATGTGACTTTGTGAAGGGTTATTTCGCATGCATTGCAGAAAGACTAACGAAGAATTCTGTATATAACTTCAATTCTGTTTGGCATGTAACTGGGTTCAATGACTCTAAGAAAAAGGAAATACTGCTTACATGGATAAGAAATTCCTTTGATGTGAGTATTCTATTGTGAAGCATCCAAGGCGCACTGGAAAAACTGGAATTGTATAAATTATGTCAGTGAGTCTTTAAATACTATACATAAGTAACCAAAACAGCAGTTAGAAAAAATATAAGAATGGGCAAATGACCTTAAAGTCAATTTGATTGGTGCCAATTCAAGCATTTCAATATATATTTTCTTCTGGGTTCTGGCTAACAGATAAATTTCCTGCCATGGGGCTCCAATTGGAATGATAGAAGGCAATGGTGCAATTTTCTTAGATTTTGCATTCAATATAGGAGCAAACCCTAAAGGACTTTGGTCAGCATTCAATCTTAAGTTTTCACTAGTTTGAACAAATGAGGATGAATCCTTTAGTGATGTCCCGTAATAGTGATTTGAAGATGGTCTGATACCATACTGCAGCCCTGAAGAGATATTTGTAAAGAACTCAAATAAGCTTAATATGACTTCTTGTTCAATCTCAAGACGGAAATCTGCCATCCTGCAAGCATTAGGAATAATATCATAAGAAATCACTTTATGGTACATAAACACCAGAATACATTTGTGACAGTAAGCTGTAAATCTGCAACCAAGTTAGACAAAAACCTCAATTTTATGTACTCAAATGAAAGAAATGAGATGTCTTTCTTCTTCCACTTGGATATTTCTAGGCAGAAAACGGGAACAGAAGAGCTGCTGCAGATATTCGTTGGATTTGATTTTTCGATTCTTGATCTAGTGGCTTCATCCCTAGATTTCATATAGTCTGCTTGACAGGATCTGTATCCACTACCGAATGACAACATAA
This sequence comes from Cicer reticulatum, assembly GCA_002896235.1. Classification (NCBI taxonomy): domain Eukaryota; kingdom Viridiplantae; phylum Streptophyta; class Magnoliopsida; order Fabales; family Fabaceae; genus Cicer; species Cicer reticulatum. The sequence goes on from PGWS01018640.1 coordinate 65,125, forward strand.
CTGGATATGGAGTAGAGCGCAACTGGTTATCAATTTGTATGAATGATATTTGCATGGAAAGCCTTTGGCGATCCAAACTTTGCAGTAGGTTGATCTGTATATCTTTAATACAGGCAAAGATCAACTCCTACAGAAATGAAAGTATTATTAATGAACATCAAGGAGATAAAAAGAGTACCAAATCCGAAAGTTCGCAGTTCAATTACCTGTGGGTATGAATTAATCAATGAAATCCCAATGTATGGAAGAGAAATCGATATCTTCTCTTGATATTCTGTAGGCCTAACTTGACTATGATCATATAACCTTTTCTCTGAGGCATGTGGAACACTTGATTTCTTCGCTTCATTAAAATTGTGGTAACTTGAATCAAGAACACTGAGGACCTGAAAGAAAAATATATCATCCACAAAGGTAAGAATGAATTGTTATTTTTCATGACTGATGAAATAAAATATATCACCTTTGTTGCTCCTTCTGCATGTACTGATATAAAGAATGTCCTCTCTGGCTTCTGAAATCATCGATTGCATAAGCCAACATTAGATTACCATGGAATCAAGACATGTAAACTAAAAGATAAACTTTTTATTTATCACTTGCCAAAAGAATCAGCTCCACAAACATCATCTATAACTGCTCTACAACATCTTTTTTTTTTTATTAAATTAATTTTACAGTTTGGTCTTATCCAAAAAATAAATTTTACAGTTTGGTATTACTGTAAATTAGATGTGCTGTACCAGTGGATAATTTATTGAGATTCTCTCTTTTGAATATATTTTATGTTTATTGTGTAGGATTATTGTACAGGTTTATTGTATCATATAATGTAAATAGGAAATATATCTACTATATTTATTTTGTCTTTATGGCCTTCAGCCTATGTTGAAAGTCTGATATTGGATATGATTGCCTGAAAAGGTGTTAATAAGTGAGAGATATTCCTCACCTTAAAAGCCTTTTTTGAAGTATGCAAATCTTACGGTGCATTTCATTTCATCGTTACATGTTAATAAGTGAGAGATATCCGCATGACCTTTCAATCAATTTTCAGGTCATCATCACACAACACATCCATATGATAGTCTATTAGTTAAAGTTTGTTCTCTCTTTTTCCTCCCTCTATCTATACCTAATACCCAAATAGTTTCAACAACTTAAAACATGTATTATATCAAGAATGTCATATGTAACATTTGAAAACAATTATTTTAAATATTGGAAAATGCAAAATGTTTTACCTCAGAGGTTTGATGGCAAGTAAACAGGCATATACTCTTTAACATCATCCAGAGCATATGACCCCAAAACTCGTTCTCCAGGTACCTTCCATTTTGGTAACAAACATTGTTAGGTAAAGTCATGCAAACATTGTTAGGTAAAGCCATGTGCAGTTTTCATTGTACTAATTTTTTGTACCTCCACAACAAGACGGTGAGGAGAGCATGGTTCGTCCCAGACGTAAGGGTAAGAAGCATAGCAGTGAATGACAGTATCGAAAATTTCACACCTCTGCTGATATATTCGCAATATCTAGAAAGTAGCACAAAAAATAATAAAATCCAGTTACAAACTTAAGCATAGCAAGTGATGTCCATGCTCTGGTATTGTATGGCTTTTGTAACAGTATAGGGTAAGTAAACTAGCACACTCATATGTCATCATTAATGCAAAATAAAGTGACATTTGTCTAGCAACATTAAAGTAAGCAACAGAATTTATATATTCTAATGTAAGATGTGTTTTGAGGAAAATATAGAGAAAGCTGAACAACCAACATGCTAAGATTAACACATAAATAAATAAATTAAGCCATCCAAATAAAAAAGCAGCAGCCCTTCAAGGAGCAGAGGTCAGCACAACAATTTTGAAATCTAAAATTTTTGTAGTAGTGCAACTGAAAAAACTACAGACAAACCTCTTTCGAGAAGTTATCAATTCTGTATGGCATATATCCTGTATAATCATCCGACAAAAGAATCAAGTTGGTCCCTGAGTTTCCCTTGATGTTTCCAACTATCTTTTCATCTCCCATTGATATGTCAGCATTTTGCACTTCAACTCGTATCATGTTTGAAGTGCCAAGAACAAAGTTTCTCATTTTCAGTTGTGTATCACCCAAATGATCTGGTAAAAAGCTGCCAGACCACTGCCATCCAGTTTCATTATAACAAATAGAAACAAGCAGCTCCCTGCATTACATTTTTTTAAAAATAAAAGTAGTTTGAACAAATAGAAGAATGAGATATGGTAAAAAAAAATAATTGTGGTAAATATATAAAAAAACAGTATCAGAATGCAACCTTTTCTGTTAGTGGTGGTGGCAATGGCAACTATACTTGTTTGAGATAAAGAAATATAAACTACCGAAAAAAAACACACCTGCTTGTATCTGTCCAGTGAAGATGAGTATGTTCTCCTATTCCTAGATAAAACATGACATCAGTGCCCTTCTGTTTATAAATAATTTCCTTGCTGCAGGCATTGCTTATCACATATCTGCATATTTAGACATCATTCAGTAACTAGAAGGGATGACACAAGTATGAACACTAATATATTTCTCTCGATGAACCCATTATACCAAAAGCTAGTAGGGAAAGGCTAAATAATAATTTTAACTAGAGCCAACATCCTTGTACTAACTATGTTTTGAAAAGTGGGCTAAGTGAGGGAAGTAATAATTGATCAAACTCTAGAGAAGTACATGAAAGCGGCTTTATTCCCATGTCAAGGAATCAACAACCCTAAAAGCTTAAACTTTTAAAGGGCAGTACAAATCAATAACAATATCTATTTTTTTTTTACAGAAAACCAAAGCTTATATTGGAAAATATATATGTATATAATTTACTAATTGCCTGGGATGGAAGGAGCTTTAATTCTATTGGCATAATTAAGAGAAATGATTATACTTTGTAACTGATTGTTATCCTAATTATACATTAATTATGTATAATTAGGATTTGATTGTGTAAAGTTTTTATTTTAGAGCCTATAACTTGCATCAATGTCCGTGTTAAGGTCACATGCAAAGATAGAGTTTCAAACCAGGGCTTACAGGGTTTGTGAGATGTTATTGACGAAGTTCGTGCTGGAAAACCTCCGAATAAAGTATGGAGATCCAATGAGGCTATTTTGGTGATAACAAACCCACCATTAGCACTAACCCTCCATTTTGCCGCCTTCATTGCGGTTCTGCCTTCATTGCGGTTTCTATTTCTTAGCCACCTTCATTGTGGCCCTTTTTGCCGCCTTCATTTGCGGTTTTTCGTCTTCATTGCGATTTCTATTTCTTAGCCACCTTCATTGTGGCCCTTTTTGCTGCCTTCATTGCAGCAACTTGAGATTTCTTTTTGGCCTAATTTGCACTCTAATAACTCCTCCCATGACAACCTTTGCAGATCTTCTAACTAAAGGGCTAAACATTAGCAACTTTGAAAGAATTGTATTCAAGTAGGAAATAGAGAACACCTATTCACCAGCTTGAGGGGAGTGTCAAAATATGTTTCTGTTTAATATCCTCAAGTATAAAGATTCAGTTGAATAGGAGTACTAGTAGGGATTCAGTTATATAGGAGTACTAGTAGGGATTAGTTATATATGAGTACTAATAGGGATTTAGTTATATATGAGTAATCATAGGATTTGGTTGTTTAGTAATCTAGTATAAATATATCTGATGTATTACCAATATATTTCAAGTTTCAATAAAATATAATTTTATTCTAATTCTTAAGAATTATGATTTATTAATGATTTCCTTATTTACTAAGGATTAGGAGTCCTGTAATGCATCTTATACAAATAGGGGCTTTTTTAGCTTTTGTATCAAGTTCGTATTTGTATCAAAATTGATTTAGCAGGTTATTATCAATAATATTACACCATTATCATATCCAAAGTATTATTTCTCTTATCCTACTTTTATCTAAAACCCAATTATTTCAACAACCTCTTCAAAACGTCAAGCATACAATGAATGCTGCATAAAGAGAAAAATCCTCCACATCATAAACTACTTTAGTGAGAAAAAATCATCTTTACATGAACTTACAATCGATATCCAAAGTATTTCCATGAAGTTTTCTTTAGCTTCTTACGAATATCTGAGAGGATTGAATCTTTGCATAGCGCCACCACAATATTTGCCAGCCTTCACATTTTGCTAGTAAAGGACAATGCCAGGGGCGAAAACGCCCATACCTATATAATACAAATTTAGAAAAATAAACTATACTTTTAACATCAAAGTGTCAATTTCACTTGAAGAATACAATGCCAAGGACAAAAAAAGGATACCTACATCATATAATGATAAAACTATTTCAAAGAATAATGCTTTAAACATTGATGCAACAATATTTCCCTCAAACTCAAAGTGTAAAATTTGGGCAAAAGTCAACGTAGAATAGTATCAGGCTTCTGACAATAAACTTACTTTTCTCTTAATCTACAAGTGCAGACATAATCCCACACAAGAAACATTTGTTGTAACTGAACTTCATCTAAGGATATAACCTGATAAGTAAAGGCAATATAAGAATGATTCATAATCGCAGTAGGTAGGGCAGGAGTACACTGCTTAAATTAGCAAATTCTCGAAATAAAAATAAAGTACCAACCAAACACTCAGTTCAGCAGTAACAGAATATGAGGCAGCATTGTCATCAGGCTTTTGCGATCTGTTAGCCTACGGGAGAAATTGAAAACAAAGCTTAAATAAGAAGAAAAGCTTTTCCATGAGTTTAATAGTGACTAAAAACAATACACCAGAAGGTTATGCATATAATCAATAACTCGCCCTAAAATATTTGAACTGAGGGAATGCAATAGACCTCTATTAAGCAATGAATGTAACCATACAATATATTCAAAAAAGAAAATGTTACAGTATCTAGTATCTGCATATTATCACAATAATATAAAATAAAACTCTGCAAGAAAAATTACAGCTATTTTCTTTTATAGAAAGAAATTTGTGGAGAGTACAAAATAAAAAGATATGACATCCTCAAAAGGAATACTAAATGTAAACACCTAGAACCTATGATATTGAATCATGTAACAGGGCATGCCAATCTCTCTTCATGTCTGACAACAAAAACACCTTTAAAGTGAGCATGAGCAGAGTATTGCAGACAGGACTAAAAAAATAAGGAACCCGGTCAAAATATCATACCGAAAGAATTAAGGTCACGTCGAATGGTGCTAATATTGAATTGTATTGTTTTCCTTCGGGTCCTATAGTGCTTGCTGAGTAGGAGTTACCCATAGTGTTCATAATTTACCAAATCCATTGAACTATGGGCATACTGGAATAAATTTCCAGTCCTTTCACCTCTACAATTTTCTGTTCTTGGGCCACACTCACCCTTCCATTTGAAGAACTGATATATAAGAAAAATAGATAGTCAATCTCAGTTGACATGTAAATTGACATCTCAAAAGTCAACATATCATTCGCCTCTTTAAGCAAATTCCAATCAATTGCATGCGTTAATTTAATTTTTAGACTTAGAATTGCCTGCAGAATAAAGATAACACTTCAACCAGAATAGGAACAATTCTAACACAATGATATTACACATAAATAAAATAAAATTACAACTGGAACTTCAAAATTTGGAGGTTAAATTGTAAATAACTACACATTGGCAAAAGACATTAGTTGATAAACTGTATTCAGAAATATTACTAGAAAAGCAGGTAAAAATGTAATATAAAGGACACTAGTTCCATAAACAATGAGGGTGAAAAATTAACCACGAACCAAAAACCTGTTTTTACCTATGAAGTAGCACTTCAGTAAATGAATCAAAACCAGAGAAGATAATGATGCAAACACTAAAAGGAAATGTTCCAGAGTATTAAGAGATCAAAGAGAGTATTACCCAACAAGATTTTGCTTCATGGTCAAGTTAGAAAACTTCAACCCAAACATAATATGCCCCTAGAAAATTGAAGTGAAAACAAATGAGTTTCGAACAAAGTTAGTCTTTCACAAGAAATCTTAAAGATCTCTAGATTTTATTGCAAGAAAACATAACCATATTAATTTGAAGAAAATAATGGATAAAACAAAATAGTGTTCTATGCACACTCAAAAAGGAGATATAAAATGGTAAAACGTGGAATCATAAGATTCTACAAAATTCATAAAACTAATGTATGTGTTTGAACTCATATATGTCCATACCACAATCCCAAAAATAAAAATCGAGTTATATGAATTTTAAATATTCTATATTTTTGTTCTTATTATATTTAAGCAAGTACATCGTATTTTTATATTTTATTTTAACATTAGTATATCCATTACAAAAATTAATTGTCTTCACATTCCCTTTAGGTTTCCTTCTAATACCCCCAAGCTAAAAATGGTTTTTTCCAACTTTAACCCATTATGCTTTTGCATATGTTGCCCTAATCTCCTTAGCAGCAAGAACCACACCATGAGGAAGCAGCCACTGCTTTGCGGAGCAACAATGACTCCAACCTCAGAGTACAATCTCAGCAGGAAAAGTTAGTCAGAAAATCCAGATCTGAGCCGAACTGTGACAATTGTGGCAATTCCACTGGGTTCCCCCAAACATCTGATCTAGCATGGATTGAGAAAACTCTTTATATCCCTACAACCATTTTAATTAACAAATTCAAATCACAAACACCTATATGAAAAAATATGAAAAAGTTATTGTCATTAACTTTACTAATTCCTATCATAAGTTTATTACTTCATCACACTTATTCTATTTTTGCTGGTCCAAAAGATACAAACTTGCGGAAGCTTCTCCATAGCCTAAATTGAAAATAATTAAATGAGACATTCGCCCATAAAAACCTTAATTTCAATAATAATTGAAAAGAAGAAAAAACTACAGCAAGCGAAGTGACCGGAGGCAACATAGAAAAAAAGGTGACTATGTTCTAGGTCTCAGTCTAATGGGGGTGAGTGCATGTCCTGCTGCAGTTAGCAGGGGTAGAGGGTGTGCATATCAGAGGTCATGGACCAAGAGAGGGGGGGCACACAGTGTAGAACAATCACAGAGAGAACCAAGAGAGCAAGTAATGGACCAACAAGAGAGGAGAGAAACTCAGAATTAGTCGAGGGAGAGATGATGCAGCACCCTGGGAGAATAGGGTTCTAATTTAATACAGAAAATAGGTTCAAGGCAACCAAGTCGAAATCAACCTACAAACTCGGTTGTTGTTCCAGTCCAGCTTGTGAAATCGAACAAAAAAATTTGATCACATGCTCAAATCAGGCAATTCACAAGATCCTATAAAGATGTGATCTTCCCTTGAATCGGAAAGTCCACGGTCATTAAATGGTAAGATTGATCTTACAAAATATGAGGCCCCAAATACTTCAAACAAACGAAAAGTATCGACACATCGGATACTACTGGATACGGAGACAAATCTACAGCAAAGCAATTGGGGGCTGCTGCCACCACTTACTAGTATATTTTGCTTCTAGCTGTTGAATAATTTTGTTTTGTCTTATTAAAAATTAAATATTGTCCCCACTAAAAATAACTAAATAATTTTATTTGTGAATAATCAAATTTTCAACGATATGATAGATAAATTGTTGAATTATTGTTGGTTACATTGAGACTAAAGATATATTTGATAGTATTGAAAAATGAAAAAAAAAATCATATAATTCCCATTTCAAAATACTAAAACATAAAGAAATATAGTTAGTAAGAAATGTCTCCAATTTAGTGGGTATAAAATGATATCCTAGATGTAGTCTCCAAGTTTTGCTTAGTGATCATTATATCAGTATTTTACCACTTATGTATTGATGTGTATTTTTTACATAAATATTTATAATATATTGATTTTGTCTCCACTAATCCAAACTTCTGGATCCATCTTTGACTAGATACATGTCTAAAAAGTATCCTATTTTATTTTATTTTTAAAAAAAAAAAGCTTAAATACACTTTCGGTCTACCTATTTTGTCCAAATTTTAACTTTTAGTCAGGATTTTTGTCCCCATTTTTCACATGTCAGGTATTTTTTGGTCCCCCACTATTTATTATGCAGCTAAGTCATTAATGACTTGACAGTGATGTGGCACTAGTGAGTTGGAAAAAATTGAGGCCACATCAGCATCTGATTTCCATTTCATTATTATTAATTTATAAATTTATTTTATGTAATGTTATTATATTTAAAATTTCAAAAATAAGATTGATTTATAAAACATAATCCAAAATAGATTTTTCCCTAAACTGAACCCTAATATGAGAAATCAAAATCCGCCCTCCCAAATCAAACTCCATCCTTCATCATCACCATCACCCATCATCACCTTCGCACAACTCATCATCATCATCATCACTCTAGTCAACCTTCTCATCATCATCACCATCATAGTTGATACCTCCCCCATTATCAAACCCCATCCTTTATCATCATCGCTCTAGTCAATCTTCAAACAATAGATCTAGGTTTTTGGTTTGTTCGCTTTTTCCCTTCTTAAACCTTGTCTTGTTCTTGGTGTGTCCATTTTGTCCCTTTTTTTCCTTCTTTTCTAGATAAATCTTGGTGTGATGAGTTTAAGATGGGTTGGTTAGTTCAGGAACCAAGTTGGTTTATTTTCTTCAACTTCAGATCGTGAGCAAAATAACAATAAAGTGATCAGAAGCTTTAAAACCACAAATCTGAATCTCTCAATTTTTTTGGATTTATGTTCCTCAAAACCAAAAATTTATGGGTTATGTTCTACAAGCCCTAAACTTTGGATTTCTTGTCTTCTCTCTTCTTCCTCAAACAAATTTAGGTTCAATAACCACATAATCAAAATCAAAACTTGAATATTGTTTTGACATAAAAATGGAGGTGGGTAGCGGAACGGAAAACATTATGATTAGTATCACCAAGCAGTGAAGCCATCGATGATGGAGAGGTTAAAGTGGGTATCAAACCAAGTGCCCTTCGAATATGCTTCTTCCTGATCTGTAACTTCAAGCATGTGTGCCTCTTCTTCTCCACCATTAATCACATCCAGAGAAACAAGGAAAAACAACTATGCAAATTGAAAACTCAAATATTTTTAAGTTTAATTAAGTATTAACACCCATTAAAACTGAATGAGAAATTCCAAAATGTACAACGAACTCTGATTTTATAAATAATTTTATTTAAAAAAATTAAATATAATAAATAATATTTAATTATTAAAACACAATATTACTACGATAATCCTATATCTCTTCTATACACAAAACACTGGTCCAATTCCACATACAAGAAAGAAAGAAACATGTTGTCAATAGCTACAAAAAAAAAATATGTTAAAAACCCAAATTCAACATCATAACTACCTATATAACTATAACCTACTTAATAAACTACTTAAAATGTAACATTGCTAAGAACCTTACTGATCACCACCTCATTCAGCAATAGCAATGTTTTCCGTGTGAAGCCGCTAAATGATTAGTTATTAATCATGCTTATTGAGATCCTATAAACTCTACTACTCTAGACCATATATTATTAGAAGTAAACCACTTGACTTACATTCAAGTAATGAACATTATGAGCCATAATCATTAATCTAAAAAAACGTCATTCTTATCTTTAATCTTGGTCAATGTCAAGGTCAATTACACTTGATGGGGGGGTGTCTATGCTGAATCTTTAGTCTTGAATTCTTAGGAATGTCTAGACCAGTACCACTTAATCATCTTACATGTCGTCATTGCACTTTTATGGGGTGCTATGTTGAATATATTCAACAGTTTCTTGAAAATGCGGAATGCTAGCATGACATTCATATATTAGATTGAATGGTTTGACAGTAACTATAAAGTGACTGCAATAGACTAAAGTGGATTTGAATTTCATTCTGTATGACTGCAATGACTATTAATAAAAGTCAGCGGAAAATCTTTAAGCATATAAGGGTTTATCTTTCAACAACATGTTTTCTCACATGGACATCTACATGTTGCAATTTCAAGAGTGACATCAAGGAAGGATTTGAAAATATTGATAGTTGATGATGAAGGTCTAGATTCAAACTTTAAATCAAATGTAGTTTATAAAGAAAGTATTTTTAAAATGTAAATAGATTGTTCTATATTATTTTGTGTCATTTTAGATGTTTGTTTTCTTTTTGCTATTACATTTGAAAACTAAGATTACTATATTATTGTTTTATTTTCGCATATAAATTTTTTAAACTACCCGTGCATCAAACTGTGGACCTCTAGTTATTAATTAATAAAAATGACACAAATAAGTGTTGATGCTGGAAAACATTTTTATCCAACTAATCAGTGCCACGTTCATATATGAAAGTGACATATCATAAAAACGAGGAGGACCATCAAACCCCAAAAGATGTTAAAATAAGGAGGACCAAAACCAGATTTTGAAACAGGAACTACAAGTTACGAGCGATCTTTCACTGTGAAATGGGAGAAAATAGAGGGACTAAAAGTCAATTTAAGCCAAACAAATTTACAGAACTTCCAATACTTCTCAGACACATTCGATACTTCTTGATATTCCTTAGGACAATACAATTATTTTATGAACTTCGTTTTGAACCTAACAGAGTGCTTTTCTTAATAGTGACGTCGAAATAATACTGGATACGTGTCAAAATAGGTTTTCGATTTTTTTTTTTTTAATTATGGATACTTCCTAATATTCTCAGATACTTTTTTATGCTCCTGAATTCCTTAGACACCAACATTTTTTTTAACCTTGTTTTGAATTTCCCAAAGATGTTTTTCTTTCTATCCCAATATAGGGTTAAAACATATTGTTATAGGAAAGACATGATTTTTTTTTGATCCAAACATCTTTATAGTAAATTTTGATCATCATAGCTATATATTATTGTGGAATGATCAATGTCTCTTTCTTTATAAGTTTTGTGCATCTATATAAGCTTTTCTATATAATTTACTGACATATCTAGTTGTATTGTAACTGATTTCATAATTATTACGATATCCCAGTATGCTTGTGCTCATATTCACGATGACCGCGAGCTTGTCCGTAAACTACATATCTGTGTTATAGTTCTAGATAAAAGTTACATGTATATAACAGACATTACTCTAACTAACATATAATAAACTTACCAGAGCTATTGGTTGCAAAATCGACTAATACGCTATACACAAAATGTATGTTAATCGTATGTTCCACTATGATATGCATATCAGAGAATCTATGAGAAAAGATGGATAGTGTATAGTAGTAATGTGGTATAGTCATAAATCCGATGCGGAAAGCGTAATGATAAGTGATGCAGAATGCAAAGATAAATATGAGTTTATAGAAAAATATAATCAGCAAGAAATGAAGACGATGATGGTTAGAATAAGTGAAGAGGATAGAATATCCTACACTGCCACAAAAGACAACAAAAAATCGCAAAAACAATAAAGAACCACATAGGAAATAAGTATCTATAATAATCCTATCTAAGGTATGTACAGTATCAAAGTACATTTACACTCACATCATCCAATCGATAAAAGGATCTATTATAAGCCAGCTTCTGCCAATCACTTGAGCTTGGAAAGGTTTAGACCTTCACACTAATGAAAAAACTACATTGGAATTGAAATGAGAAACCAGCTCCCAGAAACAACAGTAGTATCAGATCTAAAATAATCACGGAAGGCATATTACCTTGCAGTGACATTGAGAAATAAAGATTCCCAGCAAGACACCTGTTACAAAATAAAGCTATTAAATAAACCAAATTAAACAAATATTAATGAAACAGCCACAGAGGAATTCACTAATTATAATAAGTGACCATCTACAAATATTAGTACATTGGCAGGTTAGAAATTTCAATATAATCATGTTGCACTCTAAATCATAACATATTATATTTTCACATAGAATCTTCAATTAGGTAAAGAGAGATTAAACAGTAAGTATAAAACTAAGAGTTTACTTTTAGTATATTCTCTCTAGTGAGACGTAAAAAGTACAATACGTGAAATAAAATTAAGCTATATATATTGCGGTATTTGTCCCACAATTAAAACCATGTCTACAAAAAAGGGACGAAACGTCAAATAGAACAAATTAAAAAAATAACACAAAGCTCTCCAGTAACCATAACCCTAATGAGAAGTTTAGATAAGCCGAAAAATGTCCAGAGACCAATGTTCAAGGCACTTTCTTACAAAGGAAAGAATGAACGTATGTTGAACATTAAAGTCAATTGATTGCAGTTCTAAACTGAAGTGAAGAGGCTTTCACCAACTCACAGTCTAGGATAACTTTCCCAAATGACTGCTTGTGCTGCTAGCTTTAGCCCTTTTTCTCAGCAACATGCTCTATTTCAAACTAGCATCAGCACATCCACTATCACAACAACATTGAAATATTTGCTACTAATCCTGTATATATATGCGCAGAGGATTAGAAAATAGTGTCGGCTGCAACTGATAATTGAGTATTGAAATATTTTGATCTGTTATTTTTGATTATTTCTTCAGCTGACAACAAATAATGGTCACGGCACCTGATGATGGGTGTCAGAAAGCGTTTTGAAACAGATGATTAAAGATAAGAGTGATGAGATTAAGAAATACCTCTTTGACATCTCGCTGTGATGCAGAAATAACAACATCCCTGTATAACATAATAATAATGGGGTCCCAAGGGCCATTTCTTCCATGGAATATTTTAATGCTTAACTCCCAACTCTACCTAAGCAACAGACATTTCAAGCTTTGTTAGAAAAGAGAAACGAAGAGCTCCTCTGCACGCAATGCCAGCTGACAACTTCTGTTTATGCTTCTACGCAAACAATCCACATTGCACAAAAAAATACGAATAGAAATATCAAAAATAATAACTATTAGTTCAAAAAACTAGAACACTTGAGAAAAATGAAAAAGAGTGGCAAGATTTCAAGTCTGTATGTGTATCTAAGCTGGAGACAACTTGTGTTGATTTCAAGGTCTTCCAATATCTTGCAGAAATGTTGTGAGAAAGGATTATGACTTTGGCTTCTAAGTGGTGTGATAGAAACAGAATTTTCTTGACTGAGAATTGATGAGCTGAAGCTATTACAATGCTAGAAATCTGAAAATGCAGAAAAGGAACTAAACCAGAGTTCTAAGAACTCCTAACCGGAGCACCAACGCTCCTAATCCAGAGAAATATTCTCCTAACTGTTTTCTAACTATATTTTCTAAATGATTTCTAGCTACCCTTCCCTCGCTTTTATAACAGAAATTGTACAGATTCATAAAAGTCGGTGAATAACTAATAACTCTGTATTCTCTAATCAACCTATCTATTGGGCCAAGGCCCAATATCAGTGTCACTATCATGGTGCTCAGCTCATGTCTTTCCAAGGGGTTGCAATTCAGGATATATAGCATATTATGAACTGGTACTACTGACTTCAGCTTTACATTGTAAATCTTGTAATTATCATTCAATAGTTTTTCTTGTGGGGGATATATAATCCTCCTAAATCTCGCAAATCTCGTCTCTACTAAAAAGAACTCTTTTTACAACACCAAGTCTTCTAAAAAGACTTTAAGTTCATTGGTAAATATATTTTTTTTAGGAAACTTTTTCTCATTAATTATGAGTTGGGTTCATTGATCAACACAGCCATAATGATAGTAGAGGATGAGATAGCTATACCCTTGCTTTAGTGCAAAAGGAAGCCTGGAGATAATCAAATGCTTCAAGTATCAGCTCCACATTCTCCAATAGTACTTCCTCTAAAAAAAATATACATATTCAACTCCAAAATCAATTCACAAACAACCTTCATTTAAAGTACAAAAGTTTACATTTTTTAATATTTAGTTTTCTTCTCCTTATGATTAAACAGGGCTAGTAACATCAAAAAGAGTAGCAAATGGGAGAGCAGTGAGTTATACACCGTTGATTATTGGAAAGAGATAACATAAATGGATACCTACTGAAATTCAATGTTTAGACGTTGAAAAATCTCATAAGCAGCAACTTTTACATTTGGGAAATATTACATCCTTAAGCCAGTGGTAGACCGGTAAGGTGGATTGCACAAAAAATTGGTTCACAGATTAATGAAATTTTAACATAGGTAAACAGCCATTATCAGGTGAAATTAGTTTGGTCCTCTAACCAGTGTTGTCAGTTGCAGATTGCTGAAATTTGCGGTTTGTTCAAATGCGGCTACGCTATGGTGCTAAAGCGCTGCAATAGCAGCTATTTGACAACACTTTGTACTACATAGTGTATCGCAGAGCAATAGCGATCAATTCAAATTCTGCATAGCTGCTATTTGGCAACACTAACTCTAACAATAAATTGTTAAATACATCAAAACGGTCTGTCAATACAGACTTTTTACATCAAAGCAACAATTTAGTACATTAATATGACATGGGGAATTGATAAACATTGCATCACTGGAGGACCAAAATGAGTGTTAACTCAAATTAACTTCTAAAAGAATATATTAGGATGCAGGGAGAATAGTAGTCAGATAATAATCTATTCTGTACATTTGATAGTTCTGTGTGTATGTGTCTCTCCTTTGCGAACAGGAAACCTAAGGGGAGAATTTTATTCTCTATTTTCAGTAAGACACTCCTATTCCTTTGATTATCTCTATTATTCTTTACATTTTCAAAAACATACGTCTATCTTTCAACTATTACTATCTTTCTTTCATTTCAATTTCTTCAGGCCCGTAACAAGTTGGTCCAACCTGTCAAATATCTTGTTGGCAGATAAATGAAGACGGCAGTGGTGTCTTAAAATTAAAAAAGAAAACCAGTGGTCATGGATTACAGCCTTTTCCACAAGTATCTAACATTTATGAAAACAAGAATATGCTACACCGATTCATGAAGATGTAGAGAATTGTGATGGAGAAAAGGTGGAGGCAGAAACTCTATGGTCAAATAGAGTGTCGAAGACATTGGACAAGCCACAAATACAATGGATAAAGGGATGGAGAAACATGATAAAGGATGTGAGTGGAAAATGGAATTTTGGGAGCAAGAAGGCCAAATATTGAAGGACACCATCAGACTTGAGTTTGAATGGTCTGAGATCAGGATAAAACTAGATGAAGTACATGAATTCAGGATTGCTTTAGGTTGTTTGAAGCAAAACCAGGGAATGACAATGGAGGAGGGTGGGACCAGTGTGCAAGTTATTGTGACAGCAACAAGACCAATTAAGCAATAGCACTGCCCCATTGGAATACACCATTCAAAGATGGAATCAGAACTTTACCTAATAGGAGTATGTAATCACTTCTTTTTATTCTTTCTACCTCTCTTTTCAGTTCAATTTCTATGGGTTTGTAATCAAATAGG
>PGWS01018642.1:0-17058 GCA_002896235.1 Cicer reticulatum
GGGTTTGAATTGTAAATGTACCTGTTGAATTGTAAATGTACCTTTTAAAAATTCCTGTTAAAACTTGAGAAAATAACTCAAGATTGATCTTGGTTATGAAAACAGAAAACGAAGAACGTTCTTGGTTTTAGTAGTAAAACGGAGAACGTTCCTTGATTAGTTGAAAACAGAAAATCAGTTTATGTTTTAATTGATTCAGTATGATAAATAGAGAGATAGGATAGAGAATACCACACAAGGATTTTATCCTGGTTCACCCAACGTGGGTTACGTCCAGTCCTCACACTGTGAGATTTTCCACTAAGTGTAAAAGAGCTTTCTTGAACTTACAACACCTAGTCTTAGATCAACCTTGATCTATTTCAACCTCTAATGCTTTCTACCCAGAAAGCAATACCAACACCTATCTAACCTTGATAGGAAGTAATCTTAAAACAAACTATAAAGAAACTCTTATAGTTTGAGTTTTTACAATTTGATTGTTTTGACAGAATCTGAAATTTCTCAACTCTTGTTTGAGAATTGATTCTTTACAAAGGATCTAATGACAATTGCACAAACTATTTGATAAGTAAAAACCAGCAACTGTTTCGCAGAAATCAGTGAGTATGATTGCCTCTGTTTTTGCAGAATTTCAAGTATGTATATGATTGATTATGGATTTCGAAGCACACTTAAATTTCTTACTTTGAATCGGGATAGTGGCCTTCTATTTATAGGCTGTAGACGTACTGAATGAAGGTACAAGAGCTGTTGGAGAGACTTTGCTTTTTTGACTGAAACATTATTTCAGAATAAAAATAATCCTTCTTTGAAATAGCTTTTTGACTTTTAATGGTTTAGCATTTAAAGCAGTTTTGTCCTTTCTTAGAAAGTGCTCTTGACGTTTCTTCATTGATCTTGGATGGTACATTCTCTGTCTTGAGTCTTGAGTGTAGCTAGAGAAGGTTGGAGATGAATTGCAGATCAAAACAGAGAGAAACAGAGTTGATGTCATTGTGCAGAAAACGGAGAATGATTAACGTTCTTGGTTTGTCAGTTTGAACTTTCTTGAGCTTCAATAATCATTCTGGAGTTCCCGTTTTAAACGTTATGGATTTCCTTTGTAATTGTCTTGTCATATGCCCAGATTGATCGAACTTTCTTGACATTTGATTTTTGGAGTTTGCAGACTGTCATGACTTTTGTCTGTCTTTGAGTCCTTTGATCTTTGAGATCAAATAACCTTTTTGAGTCTGGATGATTCCTACTTGTTCCTTGCCATGTACTGATTAGATATGAATAATTTCCAGGGCAGACTCTTTGTCAAAGAGATAGAAAAGGTTTGACCAATATGCTGTGATGGACAGTTGTTGAAGCTGAAGATCATTCTCTGTTATGATGCAGAATGATCTTGTTGCTGCTTTTCTTGATTTGCTTGATTCTGTTCTTAATTAAATCCACTCAAAAACACATGTTAAATTAACATAACATTTTAGAATCAAAATTAACTTTCTTAATTTTAAACCTTTGTTTGTTTTCATCAGAACTTTAAAATATAGAGTTGTCTCACAATCTCCCCCTTTTTGATGATGACCAAATCATTGTTATAATTTAGATTGTAATAATCATCTGAGTCAAATATAGAAGAGCTGTAAACAGCTCCCCTCTCAAATTTAGTGCATTTTTTAATCACGCATAAATTAAAACATTGTATTGTATATAAAATATTTTTCATTAAAAATAGCAATGATAACATCAGTAATGGCAAGATACATCAATAATTGGCAGAATATAACTAATGAAGTATTGACAGAATAAATCTAACTTAAATGCTACCCCCTTTTCATACAAAAAGAACAACAGTTACGAAAAACTAAAGAAGCAAGGGTACGGAGAAGATCCTTATGAGGAGGAGGATTTTCCAGGATTGGAGGGATTTGAGAAGGAGTGGAACCGGATGGAGGGGCAGAGGTGGAATTCCCCAGCTTGGGAGCAAGGTGATCAGCCATCCAAGTTCTGAGTAAAGCAGTCTTGATCGTGCTGAACTGTCTGCCATGATGATCTGTAGAGCAGCCATAATGTAGAGTTGGAGGTGCAGCTAAGGTGGAGGAGAGTGAAGGTAGCGGATGGTTGAGAAGTAGTTAGCAACAACGTGTTGGAAGAATAGCCATGGTAGATATGGCATGAATTAGAAGCAAAGAGGATGACACAGATGTAGGAGCCAGCAGATAGTTAGAGGGTGCCAACAGTAGCAGGAAAGTTCAAAAACTGATTATGCCAAGATGGATGATGTTGTTTCTGAGGTGAACAAACAGTGGAGACATGTAGAGAAAGAGTGGATTAGACAAGAAAGTATTGAAGTCGTGGGTAGGGAGTGAAGTGTTTGAGAATAGAGGGAATATCTGAGAGGATGTGCCGGAGTTTGAGCAAAAAGTGTGGAAGGGCCTAGGTATGTTCTGGAGAGACATGTTCTGGTGTGGTGGAGAATGTCTGTGGTGGTGGGGAAGAAGTTCTGGTGTTGAGTTTTTTCTGGGTTTCTTAGATTAGGAGGAGTGAATGAGGAACGAAAAGGAGTGTGGTAGTCGTCTTCCTCGCTGACTCTTCTCCTTTAGAGAGGTGGGACAGGATGGAGGAGTGGGTGAATGGAGCAGAGAAGTTTACAAATATGAAGACAGATTCTAAGTGGAGAATTGGAAAGATTTTATCAGAGATTTTTCAGATGCAAGAGATACTCCAAAATGCCTGAAGATTTTAGTCAGGACCATGCCATAGGCACAATGTTCTTTCTGTAATCTTGTTGGCTGCACAGATCATGTGCTGAGAGAATAACATAAGGGTAGATCAATCTCTTGCATTTAGAAGATGATAAATGAGCAAGGCATTCATTATCAGATACATACTCATGACTTCCACAGTGTGGAATCAAGGTAATGTGGCACATGTTGTTGAATACGCTGGGAAGAGCTTCAGATAGGTGGCCAAATGACGTGTGGAGTCTTCTTCAAACAAACAGCCAAAACTTCTGTCTTTCTAAGACCCTAAAGCCAATACAGTGATCACAAAAAACAGAGAACCCTTCTGTTGGTAGCTGAAGAATGGTGGCCAAAAGTTAATCTGGAGAGTCAATTGAATTCACTCCTAATGTGTGAGATAAATAGAGATTGTACCGAAATGTATTGGCATGCAGTAGAATGCGCCGAACAATCGTCTGGGAAATAGATTCAGAGATCTTTAAGAATGATGTCAGCCAGTAATAACGTAAGAACATCAATATGTGTACTGAACAACATTGTCATCTACAACCAATTGTGTCAAAACAAATCAGCCAATCCCAACTGGGCGTTGAGCCCAATTTTTCTTGAAAGAGTTTTTGTTTATTTGCAGGAAGATAGAGGAGTGAGTAGTCCTGTTTAGGTTTCTTACGTGGGGGAAGACGGTCAGAATCAGACAGATGTGGAGGTAGAAGAAGGCTTGAGGGGATGAAGAACGTTGGTAGTTTTGTGAGAAGATTGTGGATGGGGAGAAGATTCTGGCGAGGAGCAGTCTGAGCAGGAGACGTCTTTGTTGGTGGGGAACATTCTGGATGAATGTTCTGGAGAGGTGGGTTCATACTTGTTTTTAGGTTGTTTCGGGGCAAAAGCGTTTTCTGAAACTTGTTTTTAACGAGCAAGAAATTGAGCATAGTCATGTGTTTTTGGTTTTTCATGTTTTAAGTTTTATGGTTTTGGTTGAAGAAGAGAGGTCTTTTAGATTGTAGGAGGGGAAACGATGTCATTGATCGATCTCCGTTTTTGATGGGGAGGAGTTGAGTGCGATGGTTCAGAAGAGAAGGCAGATTTGAGGGTGCGATGTTTAGTGGTTGTTGATGGATTTTGTGTGTGGTGGTGTTGGTGCTTTTGCTACTGGGGCACAAATCAGAAGAGTCATCACTCTCAGAGTCTGAAATGATGAAATAATTGTGGTTTAGGGTTCATGGGATTGAAAGTTACCAATTCCAGATTGGACTCGCATGGAGCGTCGTGGAGGAGTGATTCTAGTGCGTAGATGAGGAGGCACTTGAGCGAAGTTTGGTGTAGGGCGAGTGTATAGTGGTGGAAGAAAAGTAGACAGAGGAATAAGGTTGAGAACTTCTTGACTAGTGTTAGAAGAGGGAGATGCAAAAGAGGTGTGTGGTGGTGTTGGGCGAGGTGGTGGAGAGGGTGAACGCTCTATTGATTGGTATGAAGAAGATGAAGAGGATGGTGTACAGGGAGAGGCATTTTTGTGTGCTGACTGTTTGGTTCGAGCCATGGTCGTTTTGAGAAGAAAATGATGAAGAAGATGAACAGTGGAAGTGGTATTGAGAGAAAGAGAAAGATTAGTCTAGCTTTTGGGGAAAAGAAGGTGAGAAGAAAAAACAGTTTTCTGACTTGAGAAGATGGAGAGAAAAAGGTGGAATAATGATGAGTTATGCTGCCCAATAGTAACAGTTTGTACCTAGGGAAAGAGGAAAAGCATTTATGGAGGGATTGAGAAGTGTATGTGTCAGCACTCAGCTTCAGACAAAAAGGGCACGTGTAATAAATGCCAAGATTTGCTTTTTGAATTTGAGAGGGAAAAGCAGACTGTATGCTTTTTCCAGAACGGAGAATGATGAATCGCGAAACGGAGCACTGATAAACGATCTCCGTTTACTGCAGAAGCAGATTATTAACCAGAATTTTCTGGATTTTTTCATGATTCTCAGTTTTTCTTGATTGAATAAACACTAACCCTCACACAGAGGCTTTGTAAAAAATGTCAGCAAGTTGATTTTGGATATCAACAAAAAGATTAAATTCAACACTTTCTATTGACATGTCACGGAATAAAATTGATGTTTTTCAATTATGTTTTGATCTAGAATGCTGAATGGATTTTTGACAAATTATAGCACTTGTATTATCACAATAAATTGGTAAGTACTGGAATAGCTTACAGAGTAATACTTGAAGCGGGTTTTTAATCCACAAAACTTGTGAACAGCAAGTTTTGCGCTGAAACGTATTCAGGCCTCAGTTTGGATAGTGCTATGGTGTCCTGTTTTCTGCACGACCAACTGATTTATGCATTCGCCTAAGAACTGACATGCTCCACTGTATGTGCTTTTTCTTTCAACTTTGTCTCCAGCATAACAGCATCACAGTATGCATAATATCAAATTGGTGAACATTTTCATACCAAAGACCAAGATTAGTTGTTCCAACAAGATATCATAAATATGCGTTTAACTGCTGTTAAGTGAAGATTCTTTTGGCACTGATTTGAAAATCGAGCACATAATCCTACTGGCAAACACAATAATCTGGTATCTACCAGCAGTAGATACAGCAAGGAACCAATCATTCCTCGATATTCTTTCTTAGAAACAGATTTGTCATTCATCTTTTTCTAAGAAGTAGATGGATGCATGGAGTGTCATAATTTTGACTCATTCATTTTATATTTAATCAACGAGATCTTTGATGTACTTTCTTGACAATAAAAATGCACTTTTTCATATTGTTAAGATTTGTAAACCAAGAAGTATCTAATTCACCCATCATGCTCAATTCAAATATCACTTGCATAAGTTGGAGAAATTTTCACACAGTTTTTTCAATTGTTGATCCAAAAATGATATCATCCACATATACTTTGAAACAATGAGTAAATTCATTCCCTCTGTTTTCTTAAATAAAGTAGTATCGATTTTCCCTCTTTGAAAATCATTTCAATTAGAAATGAACTCAGCTGTTCATACCAAGCTCCTTGGTGCTTGCTTTAAGCCATATAGTGCTTATGGTAGTTTGAAAACATGATTTGCGTTTGATTGACTTTCAAATACCTGGTGGGATGTTTTAACATACACTGTTCATTAAAAAATCCATTTTAAAAAACGCACTATTTAACATCCATTTGAAACAGTATTGATAAGTTATTGAATGCATATGCAAGAAGTATCTCTAATTAGCTCTAACCTTGCAACTGGAGCAAAGGTTTCATTCAAGCGTATACCATTCTTGTTGATTAACCTTGAGCTACTAATCTGCTTGTTCTAACAACCTTTACCTTCTTCATCAAGTTTGTTCCTGAATACCCATCGAGTGCCATATGACTGTTTGATCTAATGATCTGGTACTAAGTCCAAACTTCATTTCTCAAACTGCAGTATTCTTCCTTCATGGCATTACCCAAGATTGATCAGTAATAGCATCTTTGATTGATTATGGTTCAATCTGAGATATCATTGCCATGCTTCTTCATCATTCTGAATGATTTTCTGGTTCTGATTCCATCAGCCGTGTCTCCCAATGATCTGGGTTAGATGATGATCTCCAAATGTTTTCTAGCTTTTGGTGGAGAATGAAACGGAGATGTTTATCATCTCTGTTTTCTGCAGACTAGATTGTTGTTGTGTATCAATTGAGTTTCTTCTTCCTCATCCTTTTTACTTATGTCTAATCATCAACTCATCAAACAATACATGCATACTTATTTCAACAACGTTAGTTCTCAAATTGAACACTCTATAACCTTTAGATTCGGTTGAGTATCCAAGAAAGATTGCTTTGTCGGATTTTGCATCAAATTTTCCAATAAGATCTTTGTTGTTTAAAATGTAACAATAACACCCAAAAATATGAAAGTAAGAGATGTTTGGTTTTCTGTTTTTCCAGATTTCGTATGGAGTTTTGTTGATGATTTTTCTGATAGATACACGGTTCAAGATATAGCAAGAAGTGTTTATGGCTTCTGCCCAAAAGTACCTTTCAACATTTGATTCTTCTAAAATAGTTCTTGCCATTTCTTGTAGTGTTCTATTTTTTCTTTCAACAACTCCATTTTGTTGTGGAGTTCTTGCACATGAAAGATTGTGAGATATACCAAGTTCATCAAAAAAGTTTTTGAATGAGGCATTTATGAATTCTCCTCCATGATCACTCCTTACAGAGATGATGTTGGAGTCTTTTTCATTCTGCACCTTTTTACAAAAGTTTGAATTGATTCAAATGCATCATCTTTTTGTTTTAAAAACAGAAACCCATTAAATCTTGAGAAATCATCATACAATAACAAAACCATATTCATCCTCCTAGACTTGTTGTTTTGACACAGCCCGAAATAAATCTATGTGAAGTAGTTCAGAGTTCTTTTTGTTGTTACAAATCTTTTGTATGAAAGCTACTTTTGACTTGTACTTTTGCACAAGCTCACAAATTTTATCTTTCTCCAAAATAGTTTGGTAAGCCATGCTAAACAAAGATACAAGTTATGGAGATTTTTGAAATCCGTTAAATTTCATGCTGATATCTCCCACCCTTTTAATGCAAATCCATTTATCTTTATTGATTGATATAAAGCATGATTCATCATGTAATTCTTCAAGATATAAAACATATAAATTTTTCCTTTCCTTTCCAGAAAACAGAATTCTCCAGTTTTAGCTTTCTTGATTTCACATACTTTAGCTTGAAAACGACTTCGCATCCATTGTCGCATAACTGACTTATGCTTAATAAATTGTGTTTTAATCCTTCCACGTATTGAACATCATTTATTTGAGCAGAGTTTGTCTTACCAATGGTTCCATTACCCTTAATTTGAGCTTGATCATCATTTCCAAATGTGACCGAACCACCATCCTTCTTGATGAAGGTTATGAAACAATTTCTATCTCATGTCATGTGCCTTGAACAGCCACTGTCCAAGAACCAAGGCTTTCTCTTTGTATTTTGAAAACCAACCTGCAGGTGATATCATTTCAGTCTTAGGTACCCACTTTGTTTTGGGTCCTTGAGAGTTAGTTTTTAAGTGGTATATCATTCTTGTTTTGGAAACAGCTGTGTTGTTAGTTGTTGATTTTGAAATGGGTTTAACAACATATGATTTAGAGGAGTTGAACTTTGGTTTAAAAGATTTTTTGAAACGTTCAACTTGTAATTTTGAACTTTCTCCGTTTGGGAGACAAACTGGAGAACGTTCTCCGTTTGGCTGTTTCCTTTGACACTGTTTGACATAATGATTCTCCTTTTTAAAAAAACCTCTTTCTTTCCATTTTTTCCATCTCTTTTTCTAAAGTAGCAAGCAATTCCAAGTGTCCAAGTTTTTACAATATGAGCATCTAGTCTTGCATTTTTCTTCCTTTCTTCTGGGACAAATAATTTTCATAGAGTTGTTTTTTGAGTTTGATTGGAAACCAAGACGGCTTTATCAAAAAATTCCTATTGAGTCCCAGATATTATGAAAAGTTTCCAGTGGTTTTATGAAGTTTAGTAAATCTGTTTTGAGAAGTTCATTTTCATTTTTAAGTTCGAACGTTCTCGTTTGTAAATGCAGAACGTGTCTGACATTCTTGACTTTCAAAAAAATTGTTTCTTCAATTCTGAATCATATCTTTAACAGATTATTGTTAGCCTGACTTCTTCTTTTTCTTCTTTCTCTTATAAAACTGTCTTTCAGAGAACTACATTTTTGAATAAGAAGATTTGAGTCATTAGCAGTTATCAAAATTCATTTCCCATTTGTTGACATAAATGACAAGGTACAGAATTTATTACCTCTTCTTCCTCTTTTTTTGCCATCAAGCATATTGGTTGGGTTCTTCCTCTTCTCAGTTTCGATTCCTCTGAATCCTCCCATGTGCCATCATTGATTTCTTTTGAAGGGAAATCGTTTTGGTGGATTTCTATTGATGACATCTGCTTGTAATGTCCCAATTTGTTGCATCCAAAACATGTGACTTGACTCTTGTCAATCTCTGTTTAGGATTTTTGTTTTGAAGATCCCTTTTGATTTGATCTATTCTTCTCATCATTCTTTGTATCTTCTAGTGAGAAGCGTAATTTTCATCAGCATCTCCCTGTTCTCTGATTCTTCTTATGGTATTGTGATTTTATCTTGAGAAGCTTTCAGTCTATTGCCTTTCCTTTCTGAACTGGTTGTCTTCCTTTGCAACAGTACTTCATGAGCGCTCTTAGTGTTTCCAATTATTCTTCTTAGAGGCAGTGATTTAAGTTCTTGGCTTGACTTAATGGTTGTCACCATTGGTCTCCAAATGATTGGGAGGCACCTCATGATTTTCTTAACTCTTTCTTGCACAGTATAAGCTTTGCCAAGAGAACGCATTTTCATTTACTATTGTGGTGAATCTTGAGTACATTCAATCAATAGTTCTCCTTCTGCATTTCGAACAATTCGAATTTCCCTATTACCAATGTCTATCTGTTTCTTTGACATGGCTTTTTCTTCATGATGAGTTTGGAATGTATCCCAAACTTCTTTTGCAGTTGCGCATTCATCTACCCTTCACACTTTCTTCCCTGCTTAAAAGCACATGAATAAGAATAATTGAGCTTAGAGTTTAAAAGTACCTTAGCTTTATCATCTGCTGTCCAAATCTGCTTCCCTTTTTAAGGCAGAGTTTGAATCATCTGAATTAACCCTTGGTGTGAAATCTCCGTCTGTAATGATGCGCCACATTCCTGTGTCTTGAGATTTTAAGAACAACTGCATTTTGTTTTTCCAAAAGTAATAGTCTGATCCATCAAAGAATGGAGGTCGGTTTGAGGATCCTCCTTCAACAATGTATTTTGCTTTCGACATTCTTCTAGATCTTTTCTCTAACACTTGTTAGGTGTTTTTGAACTTTTTAGAGACCGAGCTCTGATGCCAATTGAAGTAACAATGTCGATTTACAAGAAAGGGGGTTTGAATTGTAAATGTACCTTTTAAAAATTCCTGTTAAAACTTAAGAAAATAACTCAAGATTGATCTTGGTTATGAAAACAGAAAACGGAGAACGTTCTTGGTTTTAGTAGTAAAACGGAGAACGTTCCTTGATTAGTTGAAAACAGAAAATCAGTTTATGTTTTAATTAATTCAGTATGATAAATAGAGAGATAAGATAGAGAATACCACACAAGGATTTTATCCTGGTTCACCCAACATGGGTTACGTCTAGTCCTCACATTGTGAGATTTTCCACTAAGTGTAAAAGAGCTTTCTTACAACACCTAGTCTTAGATCAACCTTGATCTATTTCAACCTCTAATTCTTTCTACCCAGAAAGCAATACCAGCACCTATCTAACCTTGATAGGAAGTAATCTTAAAACAAACTATAAAGAAACTCTTATAGTTTGAGTTTTTACAATTTGATTGTTTTGACAGAATCTGGAATTCCTCAACTCTTGTTTGAGAATTGATTCTCTACAAAGGATCTAATGACAATTGCACAAACTATTTGATAAGTAAAGATCAACAATTGTTTCGCAGAAATCAGTGAGTATGATTGCCTCTGTTTTTTGCAGAATATCAAGTATGTATATGATTGATTATGGATTTCGAAGCACACTTAAATTTCTTGTTTTGAATCGGGATAATGACCTTCTGTTTATAGGCTGTAGATGTACTGAATGAAGGTGTTGGAGAGACTTTTCTTTTTTGATTGAAATATTATTTCAGAATAAAAATAATCCTTCTTTGAAATAGCTTTTTGACTTTTAATGGTTTAGCATTTAAAGCAGTTATGTCCTTTCTTAGAAAGTGCTCTTGACGCTTCTTCATTGATCTTGGATGGTACATTCTCTGTCTTGAGTCTTGAGTGTAGCTAGAGAAGTTTGGAGATGAATTGCATATCAAAACAGAGAGAAACATAGCGGTTGTCATTGTGCAGAAAACGAAGAATGATTAACGTTCTTGGTTTGTCAGTTTGAACTTTCTTGAGCTTCAATCCCGTTTTAAATGTTCTGGATTTCCTTTGTAATTGTCTTGTCATATGCCCAGATTGATCGAACTTTCTTGACATTTGATTTTTGGAGTTTGCAAATTGTCATGACTTTTGTCTGTCTTTGAGTCCTTTGATCTTTGAGATCAAATAACCTTTTTGAGTCTGGATGATTCCTACTTGTTCCTTGCCATGTACTGATTAGATATGAATAATTTCCAGGGCAGACTCTTTGTCAAAGAGATAGAAAAGGTTTGACCAATATGCTGTGATGGACAGTTGTTGAAGCTGAAGATATTCTCTGTTATGATGCAGAATGATCTTGTTGTGCTTTTCTTGATTTGCTTGATTTTGTTTTCTTAATTAAACCACTCAAAAACAATGTTAAATTAACATCAACATTTTAGAATCAAAATTAACTTTCCTTAATTAACTTTTTATTTTCATCAAAACTTTAAAATATAGCGTTTGTCTAACACCCTATATAGAGCTACATTACAAGTCAGAAAAAGAAATCATAAATACCAGATATCCTTAAAATAATGAAATACATCATAATATTTAAATAAACTAAAATTTTTATTCATAATAATATTTTATTTAAGATATTAAATATATTTAAATTTAAATCTAAAATCTTATAATGATATTTAAATATCATTCTCAACACAATTACAATAAATTAGTTTTACATAAAAGGTTAAAGTTCAATAAGAATCCATAATTTTTCATGTCATACATTATGAAATATGTTTACAAAAGTAGCCGACGTGGCAAAATAGCATATTGTCATTAAATGTGAACTAATATTTTAAAAGGAATATAAAAGGTGAGGAAATGAGCTTGCCTGGTATTTGGAAAGGCCACAACTCATAAACTATATCCAAGGAATAAATTTATCTAAAAATATGCTATTTCTTGAGGATATTATAAGCCATTATGATGACTAGTGGGGATCTATCTTCAAATTAATGCTTATTTATTAGGTAGTAATAAACATGCAATATCTTAAGTTCCCATTGGTTTAATTCATGAAACCAATTTGGATTTAATTCATGAAACCAATTTATTGATGGACGCAGAAAAACGAATAACTTTGAAACTTAAAACACATGTCATGTAGTCCATAAAGACACCACTTCTACAATAAAAACTAAAAACACAACTAAACATAGTAAGATAGAGCAACATATAGTTCAGACGACTCATACGTGATAATAAAAGGTTCTACCTAATGACCTAATACATTAACTAATAAAAAGTGTAACAAAAGAATATGAGTATTGTACAAGCATCATACTTCCTCACTCCACCCAATGTTTCCCGAGCCTTAGTCCCAGTGCTAATCATGTGTAAGTTATTTAGTCATGTGTGTTGTGTCCAACTTTTATCATTGTTGATCGTTCTCACACACTATCTCGAGGTCGATCCATATAGAACTTTGCCTCGAAATTTATGACGACTTCCAATTTGTCATTTGTTTTTGTTGGATAATCTTCAAAGGAATCTATAATAAATTCAAATATACAAGTACATAAAAAAAAAATAAGAGCTAAGATTTTAGTAACATTAGAAAAATGGAGAAAAAGTATGTAAAATATGTAAACATCGTGCTAAACTCGTACATAACATAAGAACATTCAACCTCGAGTCATATCTCATATCAATCTCTATCTACCCACATGTTTATCCCATATATGCAAACAATTTGGTCGAGTGTTTTTTTACTTCACGTGGAATCTAGACATTGTAAGTCGATCATAGTATCTACGGGATACGGTGACCAAAATCTTAAGCGGCATCCAACCTCTAAAGAGATAATCGCGATCATATAATCATTTCAAGGATACACTACATTAATCAACCTCGTACACTACACACAACATTGGATTTATCACACAACACTGAAACTATTTGTCTCTTAGAAGGATGCAGCATAAAGTCACTTAATATTTACGTGATATGAGAATTAAACACTTAAATAAAATATTAGTGTTTTGAATTGTTCCCACAAAATAACTTGTTATCGTCAAAATAAGTAAATGTCATAATTTTTCAAACCAACTTGGTTCTAACTGAGATCGCATGAAACAACCTCAATGATTGCTTAATGGTTTTTGTGAGGCAATGACATATTATGGACTTGTGGACATTCCTTTGCACAAACACACTTATACATGGTTCCACGATTTGGGATCAAATCGCGCAGTAGAAGAAAGATTGGATAGAGTTATGGCAACTTCTCAATTAATGTAGTCTTTCTATAATTGCACTCAACAAAATCTGGTTATAGGCTTGTCTGACCATTCATCGATCTTTTTATCTATAGTTTTGCAAAAAAATTATATTTATTAGACGAAATCTTTCAAATTTGAAATTTTATGGTTGATTGAGCCTCAGCTTGAGAGTGTGCTGAAGGATGGATAGAGTAAAGGCGAGACAACGTTGAGGCAAAATCCTACACTTTATTATCTAATGTGTGCTATTGAGTGATTCATTAAGACAAATAAATCCTAAAAGAATTAAGCAAAACTGAACTAATAACAAACAACATTATGTGCAAAACAACTTTCTGACAAACATTAGAAAATTCAATTCTAAACATAAACAAAATTGGAGAATGTTCATATAGGAAGCGAATGGATTGATTATATAATATTCCACTTTCAGCAATAATAAATATGCAACATTTAATGCTCAAACCAAAAGGAACAAGTGACTCAAAGAATCGTGAAAAAAATTCAAGTATCTCATATAGTGAATATGGAATAAAGGCATACAAGCAAAAAGTACATCAGAAAAGTGTTACTTAAGGGAATGAACTAGCATTGTTCAATACAGTGAACATAATTAGCATGGAAAGATGTGTTATGTCCCATGTTTTATCTCTCCTACACTAAAGATAAAACAAACTCAACAAATATTTTAAAGTTCATTTAAATTTAGAATGTTAATTGGTTTTCAAGTTTAACTTCATTGGTTGGTTACCATGTGTTGAGACACAACTCCAACTATCACATGAAAGCCGACAATATAAACATGAAGCTTCAAAGTCTCTATATATAGAGAAGACAACAAAACTTGAAGATACAAGAGCTGACATCAAGAACTCGTCTCATTTATCATAAAAGTGAAAATTTTGATTAAATGCTCACACAAATTAACTCAACGTCTACATAAAGGAAATCTAACTAAATCTATCTACTTATACTTCTTCTACTAAATCTATCAAATTTTATCGTTTGAATCTGATAGAAAGTCAACGCTCAGATAAAAAATCAACACTCTAATAAAAAGTTAATGATCTGAGACAAATTTGGTTATCATTTGCTTAACATCTTGAATATGTCATTTGTCTAAAGGTTCGTGTGAAATACTCTAATCATGACATCCTATGTTCTTTTCTGTCTCCATATCAAAATATGCATAATCAATTACAAGTACAAATTTAGACAAGTTTTAATAGTAAATCAATCTCTGAAGATTTGATATAAAACTTTGTGATGCATGTTGTTGGAACATAAAGTATATTAATGTGTGAATTGAAATTTGTTTTGAAGTCCCACATTAGAAAACTCTAATATTTTGAGTAGCTTTCAACACTATAAATACTAAAGTCTCACATTTGATAGAAAACATATGTGGGTTTGCTTCTATTGAGTTTCAAACTTTTGTGAAAAGTACACCAAAGTTGGATGCATTTTCCAACTTTCTCTTTCTCTCTTTTTTATTCTGTTCGACTAATTTTCAAGCCACTTCTCCCCTTTATGTTCCTTCGATATTTATGAGCGGTTTTGTATCGTAGTCCCTTCAATTTTTAGAGCGGTTTTTATGTTGTAGTCCCTTCATTTTTTAGAGCGGTTGTTATGTCGTAGTCCCTTCGTTTTTTAGAGTGGTTTTTATGTCGTAGTCCCTTTGATTTTTAGAGTGGTTTTGTACGGTAGTTCTATCGGTTTCTAGAGTGGTTGTTATGTCGTAGTTCCGCCAATTTTTAGTGGTCATAATACCACTATGAACGGCTTTTTGTGTTGTAGTCCTTTTGATTTAGGAGTGATCATAGTACCATATTGTGAATGACTTTAATCGTCATATAGAGAGTGCTTTTAACTGTCATATTGAGGATGTAATTCTAGAACGGTTTTCTACGGTACATTGGAACTTCGATACAGTGAATCTGGACTGTTTTATTATGGGGACTTTGTGGTTGATAATTTGCCTTGCATAATATAGGTAGTGTCGCGAAACTTCTTAAAGAGAGCGACCTAGTTCGCGACTCAACACAGTAATATCTTCGGTGACATAATTGTGAATTTTAAACAGTTTTCCGAAATTCAAAAATAACACATGTTTTCTTGCAATCAAGACAACAATCTTAAACTTTGTGATACATGATCTGTTTTTAATCTTGTTAAAAACATTTTTAAAATAAAACACAATTTAAACTATATTTCTTGTGTTTCTCAAACTACAATCTCTTTTAATCTTTTTATCTTTTTATCTTTATGTAATAATATGTGATTAAATAATGTTGGTATGCACCATAGTAATGCTAATTGGGAGGATATAGGGTGTAGGATATTTCAGGAAGCTCTTTTATTCCTATAGTTAGGGATACCATAGAAACTCGTAAGACACCATCGTTGAGCATTTACATCTTTTTTTATCACCACACTAATAAAATCAGGAGAATAAAAAATATGAATTTGATATAAACTTGCGTGTTTCAAAATCGAAGCTAAAATGCCACTTGTATCTTCTAAATCAATATTGAAATTGCAACAAATGATTTTTACAATCTTGCTACCAACACCCCCTAATTTACTATCCACACCCCTCAAATGTTTAAAAAAATCATAATTTCTAAATTACCATTCCCTTCTTCCTCTTCATTAACTTAACCCATCTTCTTCTACTTTATTCTATCTTCATCATCTTCATTCAACACCTTCTCCATCTTCTTCAATTTCTTCAACATTAATCATCATCATCATTAACTATCTTCATAAATCATCATCAATCATCATTAATTATCATCAATCATCATTAATCTTCATTAATCATCATCAATCATTATCAATCATCATTAACCATCTTCAAAATTTTGTTAACATTTACGTGAACTCAATTTCACGTAAGTTTACGTGAACTGAGTTCACGTACGTTTACGTAAACTGAATTCTAGTAAATATACGTGAACTCGGTTCACGTAAACGTACGTGAAATTGAGTTCACGTAAATTGTTTAATCTTCAATCTTTAATGATTTCGCAATCTTAATTCACGTACACGTACGTGAATTAAGATCACGTACGTACTAAGATGTTGAATTTTCAAACTCCATTGATTACGCAATCTTAAATCACATACGTAAATTATGAGATTTTTACTTTTTTTTTAATGTACGTGAATTTAGGTCACGTAGCAATACAACCTACGTGAACTGAGTTCACGTACAGTCCCCAGATTTAGAAAGAAAAAAAATCGAATTTAAAAACAAACCAACAAACATACATTTTTATGTCACTTTAACCACAATGTGATGAAGAAACTGATGGTGTAGGTTATGAGTGAGTTATGTGAGTTTTAAATGATTATGAGGTAGGATTGGGGATGTATGGTGATTTTTTGATATGTGAGTCATGAGGTGTGATGAATGTTGATGAAGATGAGTTATGAGTTAGTAAAATTATAAATAAATAAAAAATATTCTAAATATGAAAGGGCATTTTAGGTATTTTGGTTTTTTTACAAATTTGAGGGATGTGGGTAATAATGTGAGGGGTGTGGGTAGTAACATTGTAATTTTTATTTAATTTTCTCATTTCTCTCATTTTCATTCCATCTTGTTTTTCCTCTTCTTATTATGTCAAAACACTTCCACAAACATTTCCAGTCATTTTCAACATCATCATACTCATTACATCATTATCTAATTCATCTAGTTGGATTGTCAATCAGATCTTTGTTTTGTCAACATTTTGATACAAGTTAGGGTTTTGAATATTAAGCTTTTACCAATCAATTCTATCGCTATAAGTTCACTTATTTCATTGTCCTAATGTTGTTCTTATGTTTCTAAATCTATTGCTTTCATTTCTTCATTATATGTTATTAGTT
Source organism: Cicer reticulatum (assembly GCA_002896235.1). Lineage (NCBI taxonomy): Eukaryota > Viridiplantae > Streptophyta > Magnoliopsida > Fabales > Fabaceae > Cicer > Cicer reticulatum. The sequence continues at coordinate 16,824 of PGWS01018642.1, forward strand.
TATGATTTTAGTTAATAGTTAGGTTTTTAAACGGCATATGCGTCCTATAAGGGTTTTTCTATCGATTTCTATTGGATAATCACTTTTTTGAGATGCAAAGTAATTTAATTAAATGTGTCAATAATTATATCTTTTTATAATTGTAAGGTTTTGTATTGTTGTACTACTTTTTTCTATTTTTTTGACACATAAATATACATGAAAAGGTGATTATTTTTTTGAAGTCTAAAACCCT
>PGWS01018643.1:0-14322 GCA_002896235.1 Cicer reticulatum
GCAAAGGTTTCATCATAGTCTATACCTTTTTGTTGATTGTAGCCTTGAGCTACTAATCTTGCTTTGTTTCTAACAACCTTACCTTCTTCATCAAGTTTGTTTCTGAATACCCATCGAGTGCCAATGACTGTTTGATCTAATGGATTTGGTACTAAAGTCCAAACTTCATTTTTCTCAAACTGCAGTAGTTCTTCCTTCATGGCATTTACCCAAGATTGATCAGTAATAGCATCTTTGATTGATTTTGGTTCAATCTGAGATATCATTGCCATGCTGTCTTCATCATTCTTGAATGATTTTCTGGTTCTGATTCCATCAGCCGTGTCTCCAATGATCTGGGTTTGAGGATGATCTCCAATTGTTTTCCAACTTTTTGGTGGAGAATGAAACGAAGATTGTTTATCAATCTCTATTTTCTGCAGACTGATTTGCTGCTGTGTTTCAATTTGAGTTTCTTCTTCCTCATCCTTTTTACTTGTGTCTAAGTCATCAAATTCATCAAACAATACATGCATACTTATTTCAACCACGTTAGTTCTCAAATTGAACACTCTATAACCTTTAGATTCGGTTGAGTATCCAAGAAAGATTGTTTTGTCGGATTTTGCATCAAATTTTCCAATAAGATATTTGTTGTTTAAAATGTAACAATAACACCCAAAAATATGAAAGTAAGATATGTTTGGTTTTCTGTTTTTCCAGATTTCGTATGGAGTTTTGTTGATGATTTTTCTGACAGATACACGGTTCAAGATATAGCAAGAAGTGTTTATGGCTTCTGCCCAAAAGTATCTTTCAACATTTGATTCTTCTAAAATAGTTCTTGCCATTTCTTGTAGTGTTCTATTTTTTCTTTCAACAACTCCATTTTGTTGTGGAGTTCTTGCACATGAAAGATTGTGAGATATACCAAGTTCATCAAAAAAGTTTTTGAATGAGGCATTTATGAATTCTCCTCCATGATCACTCCTTACAGAGATGATGCTGGAGTCTTTTTCATTCTGCACCTTTTTACAAAATGTTTTGAATGATTCAAATGCATCATCTTTTTGTTTTAAAAATAGAACCCATGTAAATCTTGAGAAATCATCAACAATAACAAAACCATATTTCATTCCTCCTAGACTTGTTGTTTTGACAGGCCCGAATAAATCTATGTGAAGTAGTTCAAGAGTTCTTTTTGTTGTTACAAAATCTTTTGTATGAAAGCTACTTTTGACTTGCTTACCTTTTGCACAAGCTTCACAAATTTTATCTTTCTCAAAATTAAGTTTTGGTAAGCCTCTAACAAGATCAAGTTTGGAGATTTTTGAAATCGTTTTCATGCTGATATGTCCAGCCCTTTTATGCCAAATCCATTTATCTTTATTGATTGATATAAAGCATGATTCATCAGGTAATTCTTCAAGATATAACACATATAAATTTTTCTTTCTTTTTCCAGAAAATAGATTTTCTCCAGTTTTAGCTTTCTTGATTTCACATACCTTTGGCATGAAAACGACTTCGCATCCATTGTCACATAACTGACTTATGCTTAGTAAATTGTGTTTTAAACCTTCCACGTATTGAACATCATTTATTTGAGCAGAGTTTGTCTTACCAATGGTTCCATTACCTTTAATTTGAGCTTGATCATCATTTCCAAATGTGACCGAACCACCATCCTTCTTGATGAAGGTTATGAAACAGTTTCTATCTCCTGTCATGTGCCTTGAACAACCACTGTCCAAGAACCAATGCTTTCTCTTTGTATTTTGAGAACCAACCTGCATGTGATATCATTTCAGTTTTAGGTACCCACTTTGTTTGGGGTCCTTGAGGGTTAGTTTTTAATTGGTATATCATTCCCTTTTTAGAAACATCTGTGTTGTTTGTTTATTTTGAAATGGATTTAACAGTATAGGATTTGAAAGAGTTGAACTTTGGTTTAAAAGAGTTTTCAAAACGTACACCTTGTAGTTTTGAACTTTCTCCGTCTGGGAGCCAACCTGGAGAATGTTTCTCTCCGTTTTGCTGTTTCTCTTTGACACTGTTTTGACATAATGATCTCCTTTTTAAAAAACCCTCTTCTTTCAATTTTTTCAACTCTCTTTCTAAGTAGCAAGCAAATTCCAGATGTCCAAGTTTTTTACAATATGAGCATCTAGTCTTGCATTTTTCTTCCTTTCTTTCTGGGACAAGAAGTTTTCATAGAGTTGGTTTTTTGAAGTTTGATTGAAACCAGACCCGGCTTTAAATTCAAAAATTCTATTTGAAGATCCATGATATTAATTGAAAGTTTCAGTGGCTTAATGAAGTTTTGTAAATCTGTTTTGAGAAGTTCATTTTCATTTTTAAGTCGAACGTTCTTGTTTGTAATGCAGACGTTCTTGACATTCTTTGACTTTCAAAATTTTGTTGTCTTTTTCAATTCTGAATCATGATTTCCTTTAACAGATATTTTTAGCCTGACTTTCTTCTTTTTCTTCTTTCTCTTTATAAAATTTTTTCTTTTAGAGAACTACCATTTAATTGAATAAGAAGATTTGACCGTCATTTAGCAAGTTATCAAATTCATTTCCCATTTGTTGACATAAATGACAAGGTATCAGAATCCTTATTACGTCTTCTTCCTCTGTTTACTGTGCCATCAAGGCATTATGTTGGCTCTCTTCTGGTTTCACTTCTGACTTTTATGATTTTCCTCTGAATCATCCCATGTTGCCAATCATTGATTTCCTTTTTGAAGGGAAATCGTAAATTTGGTGGATTTTCTATTTGATGGACATTCTGCTGTTGGTCAAATGTCCCATTTTGTTGCATCCAAACATTGACTGACTCTTGTCAATCTCTGTATTTAGGGATTTTTTGTTTTGAGATTCAACTTTTTGATTTGATCTCTTCTTCTCATCATTCTGTGTATTCTTCTAGTGAGAAGCGTAATTTCATCAGCATCCCTTCCCTGTTCTTCTGATTCCTTTCTTCTACTGGATTGTGATTTTATCTTGGAGAAGCTTTTAGTGCTATTGCCTTTCCTTTCTGAATGGTTTGTCTTCTTGCGCAACAGTACTTCATGGAGCTCTTAGTGTTTCCATTAGTTCTTTTAAGAGGCAAGTGATTACAAGGTTCTTTGCTTGACTTATGTTGTCACCATTGTCCTCCAAATGATTGGAGGCAACCTCAAAAATGATTTTTCTTACTCTTTCTTGCACAGTATAAGCTTAGCCAGAGAATGCATTTCATTTACTATTGTGGGTGAATCTGAGTAAAGATTCAGGGTCAATAGTTCTCCTTCTTGCATTTCGAACAGTTCGAATTTCCTTATACCAATGTCTATTCTTGTTTCTTTGACATGGCTTGTTCCTTCATGATGAGTTTTGTAATGTTTATCCAAACTTCTTTTTGCAGTTGGCGCATTCAATCTACCCTTTCACTTTCTTCCCTGCTTAAAGCGCATGATAAAATAATTGAGCTTTAGAGTTTAAAAGTACCTTAGCTTTATACTGTTGTCCAATCTGCTCCTTTTAAGCAAAGTTTGAATCATCTTGATCAACCCTTGGTGTGAAATCTCCGTCTGTAATGATGCGCCACATTCCTGTGTCTTGAGATTTTAAGAACAGCTGCATTTTGTTTTTCCAAAAGTAATAGTCTGATCCATCAAAGAATGGAGGTCGGTTTGAGGATCCTCCTTCAACAATGTATTTTGCTTTCGACATTCTTCTAGATCTTTTCTCTAACACTTGTTAGGTGTTTTTGAACTTTTTAGAGACCGAGCTCTGATGCCAATTGAAGTAACAATGTCGATTTACAAGAAAGGGGGTTTGAATTGTAAATGTACCTTTTAAAAATTCCTGTTAAAACTTAAGAAAATAACTCAAGATTGATCTTGGTTATGAAAACAGAAAACGGAGAACGTTCTTGGTTTTAGTAGTAAAACGGAGAACGTTCCTTGATTAGTTGAAAACAGAAAATCAGTTTATGTTTTAATTAATTCAGTATGATAAATAGAGAGATAAGATAGAGAATACCACACAAGGATTTTATCCTGGTTCACCCAACGTGGGTTACGTCCAGTCCTCATTTGCTTCAAAAACTGTGAGATTTTAACCACTAAGTGTAAAGCAGCCTTTTTGAACTTACACACTTTAGTCTTAAGATCAGCTCTTGAATCTATTTCCACCTCTAATCTTTTCTACCCAAAAAGCAATACCAGCACCCTATCTAACCTTGATAGGAAGTAATCTTAATAAAAAACTATAAAGATAACTCTTATAGTTTGAGTTTTTAACAATTTGTTGTTTATGACAGAATCTCTGGAATTTCTCAACTCTTGTTTGAGAATTGATTCTTTACAAAGGATCTAATGATAATTGCGCAAACTAAATATAGTGAAGGTATGAATTAACAACTGTTTCGCAGAAACCAGTGAGTATGAGATTGCTCTGTTTGGTGTGCAGAATTTCAAGTATGTAATGTGATTGATTATGGATTTCAAGCACTTGAATTGGTCTTGCTTAGAATCGAGGATTAATGGCCTTTCTATTTATAGGTTGTAGATGTACTTGAATGAAGGTACAAGAGCTGTTGGAGAGACTTTGCTTTTTTTGAGCTGAACATTATTTCAGAATAAAAATAATCCTTCTTTAAAATAGCTTTTTGACTTTTTAATGGTTTAGAGCATTTAAAGCAGTTATGTCCTTTCTTAGAAAGTGCTCTTGACGTTTCTTCATTGATCTTGGATGTGTTGCATTCTCTGTCTTTGAGTCTGAGTGTAGCTAGAGAGAGAATTAGAAATGAAATGCATATCAAAACATGAGATAAACAGAGTTGGTTGTCTCTGTGCAGAAAAACGGAGAATGATTAACGTTCTGGTTGGTCAGTTTGAACATTTTCTTGAGCTTCAATAATCATTATGGAGTTTCCCGTTTTAAACGTCTGGATTTTTCTTGTTATTGTCTTATCATATGTCCAGATTGATCGAACTTTCTGACATTTGATTTTTAGAGTTTGCAGACTGTCATATGATTTTTGTCTGTCTTTGAGTCCTTTTGATTCTTTTGAGATCAAATAACCTTTTTGAGTCTAGATGATTCTACTTGTTCTTTGCCATTATTGATTAGTTATGAATAATTTCTAGGGCAGACTCTTTGTCAAAGAGATAGAAAAGGTTTGACCAATATGCTGTGATGGACAGTTGTTGAAGCTGAAGATCATTCTCTGTTATGATGCAGAATGATCTTGTTGCTGCTTTTCTTGATTTGCTTGATTTTGTTCTTAATTAAATCCACTCAAAAACACATGTTAAATTAACATAACATTTTAGAATCAAAATTAACTTTCTTAATTAACCTTTGTTTATTTTCATCAAAACTTTAAATATAGAGTTTGTCTCAACACCCTATATAGAGCTACATTACAAGTCAAAAAAGAAATCATAAATAAGATATCCTTAAAATAAGAAATACATCATAAAATATTCTAAATAAACATATAAATTATATATCATAATAATATTTTTTTTAGATATTAAATATATTTTAAATTTAATCTCTAAAATCTTATAATGATATTTAAATATCATTCTCAACACAATTACAATAAATTAGTTTTACATAAAAGGTTAAAGTTCAATAGAATCCATAAATTTTACATGTCATACATTATGACAATATGTTTACAAAGTAGCCACCGACGTGGCAAAATAGCATATTGTTCATTAAATGTGAACTAATATTTAAAAAGGAGGAATATAAAAGGTGAGGAAATGAGCTTGACCTGGTATTTGGAAAGGCCACTAAATCATAAACTATATCAAGGAATAAGGTTGATCTAATAAATCATGCTATTTCTTGAGGTATATTAGAAGCTCATTATGATGACTAGTGGAAAGGATCTATCTTCAAATTAATCTTATTTATTGGTAGATAATAAACATGCAATATCTTAAGTTCCCATTGGTTTAATTCATGAAACCCATTTGGATTTAATTCATGAAACCAATTATTGATGGACCGCAGAAAACGAATAACTTGAATACTTAAACACATGTCATGAGTCCATAAAAGACACCACTTCTACAATAAAAACTAAAAACACAACTAAACATAGTAAGATAGACAACATATAGTTCAGAACGACCTCATACGTGATAATAAAAGGTTCTACCTAATGACCTAATACATTAACTAATAAAAAGTGTAACAAAAGAATATGAGTATTGTACAAGCATCATACTTCCTCACTCCACCCAATGTTTCCCGAGCCTTAGTCCCAGTGCTAATCATGTGTAAGTTATTTAGTCATGTGTGTTGTGTCCAACTTTTATCATTGTTGATCGTTCTCACACACTATCTCGAGGTCGATCCATATAGAACTTTGCCTCGAAATTTATGACGACTTCCAATTTGTCATTTGTTTTTGTTGGATAATCTTCAAAGGAATCTATAATAAATTCAAATATACAAGTACATAAAAAAAAAATAAGAGCTAAGATTTTAGTAACATTAGAAAAATGGAGAAAAAGTATGTAAAATATGTAAACATCGTGCTAAACTCGTACATAACATAAGAACATTCAACCTCGAGTCATATCTCATATCAATCTCTATCTACCCACATGTTTATCCCATATATGCAAACAATTTGCGAAGTGTTTTTTTTTACTTCACGTGGAATCTAAGACATTAGTTAAGTTCGATCATAGATCTAACGGGATAGGTGACCAAAAATCCTTAAAGACGCATCCAACTAAAAGAGATAATCGCGATCACTATAATCATTTCAAAGGATACACTACATTAATCAACTCTCGTACACTACACACAACATTGGATTATCACACAACACTGAAACTATTTGTCCTCCTTAGAAGAAGATGCAAGCATAAGTCACTTAATATTTACGTGATATGAAGAATTAAACACTAACATAAAATATTTTAGTGTTTTGAATTGTTCCCACAAATAACTTGTATCGTCAAAATAAGTAGAAATGTCATAATTTTTCAAACCAAACTTGGTTCAACGAGATCGCATGAAACAACCTCAATGATTGCTGAATGGTTTTTTGTGAGGCAATGACATATATGACGTTGTTGTATCATTCCTTTGCACAAACACACTTATACATGGTTCCACGATTTGGGATCAAATCGCGCAGTAGAAGAAAGATTGATAGAGTTATGGCAACTCTCAATTAATGTAGTCTTTCTATAAATTGGCACTCAACAAAATCTGGTTATAGCTTGTCTGACCATTCATCGATCTTTTTATCTATAGTTCTTGCAAAAAATTATATTTATTAGACGAAATCTTTCAAAATTTGAAATTTATGGTTGATTGAGCTCAGGCTTGAGAGTGTGCTGAAGGATGATAGAGTAAGGCGAGCAACGTTGAGGCAAAATCCTACACTTTATTATCTAATGTGTGCTATTGAGTGATTCATTAAGACAATAAATCCTAAAAGAATTAAGCAAAACTGAACTAATAACAAACAACATTAGTGCAAAACTAAACTTTCTGACAAACATTAGAAAAATTTCATTCTAAACATAAACAAAATTGGAGAATGTTTCATATAGGAAGCGAATGGAATTGATTATATAATATTCCACTTTTCAGCAATAATAAATATGCACATTTAATGCTCAAACCAAAAAGAACAAGTGACTCAAAGAATCGTGAAAAAAATTCAAGTATCTCATATAGTGAATATGGAATAAAGGCATACAAGCAAAAAGTACATCAGAAAAGTGTTTACTTAAGGAATGAACTAGCATTTGTTCAATACAGTGAACATAATTAGCATGGAAAGATGTGTTATGTCCATGTTTTATCTCTCCTAACACTAAAGATAAAACAAACTCAACAAATATTTTAAAGTTCATTTAAATTTAGAATGTTAATTGGTTTTCAAGTTTAACTTCCATTGGATTGGTTACCATGTGTTGAGACACAACTCCAACTATCACATGAAAGCCGACAATATAAACATGAAGCTTCAAAGTCTCTATATATAGAGAAGACAACAAAACTTGAAGATACAAGAGCTGACATCAAGAACTCGTATCATTTATCATAAAAGTGAAATTTTGATTAAATGCTCACACAAAATTAACTCAACGTCTACATAAAGGAAATCTAACTAAATCTATCTACTTATACTTCTTCTACTAATCTATCAAATTTTATCGTTGAATCTGATAGAAAATGTCAACGCTCAGATAAAAAAATCAACACTCTAATATAAAAGTTAATGATCTGAGACAAATTTGGTTTATCATTTGCTTAAACATCTTGAATATGTCATTTGTCTAAAGGTTCGTGTGAAATACTCTAATCATGACATCCTATGTTCTTTTCTGTCTCACATATCAAAATATGCATATCAATTACAAGTACAAATTTAGACAAGTTTTAATAGTAAATCAATCTCTGAAGATTTGATATAAATTGTTGTGATGCATGTTGTTGGAACATAAAGTATATTACATGTGTGAAATTGAAATTTGTTTTGAAGTCCCACATTAGAAAACTCTAATATTTGAGTAGCTTTCTCACACTAATAATACTAAAGTCTCACATTGATAGAAAACATATGTGGGATTGCTTCTATTGAGTTTCAAACTTTTGTGAAAAGTACACCAAAGTTGGGATGCATTTTCCAACTTTCTCTTTCTCTCTTTTTTATTCTGTTCGACTAATTTTCAAGCCACTTCTCCCCTTTATGTCCTTCGATATTTATGAGCGGTTTATGTATCGTAGTCCCTTCAATTTTTAGAGCGGTTTTTATGTTATGTAGTCCTTCTTTTTTAGAGCGGTTGTTATGTCGTAGTCCCTTCCGTTTTTAGAGTGGTTTTATGTCGTAGTCCCTTTGATTTTTAGAGTGGGTTTTGTACGGTAGTTCTATCGGTTTCTAGGTGGTTGTTTATGTCGTAGTTCCGCCAATTTTTAAGTGTCATAATACCACTATGAACGGCTTTTTTGTGTTGTAGTCCCTTTTGATTTAGGAGTGATCATAGTACCATTATTGTGAATGACTTTAATCGTCATATAGAGAGTGCTTTTTAACTGTCATATTGAGGATGTAATTCTAGAACGGTTTTCTACGGTACATTGGAACTTCGATACAGTGAATTCTGGACTGTATTTATTATGGGGACTTTGTGGATTGATAATTTAGCCTTGCAATAATATAGGTTAGTGTCGCGAAACTTCTTTAAAGAGAGCGAACTAGTTCGCGACTCAACACAGTAATATCTTCGGTGACATTAATTGTGAATTCTAAACGTTTTCCGAAATTCAAAAATAACACATGTTTTTCTTGCAATCAAGACAACAATCTTAAACTTTGTGAATACATGATCTGTTTTTAATCTTAGTTAAAAACATGTTTTAAAATAAACACAATTTAAAACTATATTTCTGTGTTTCTCCAACTACAATCTCTTTTAATCTTTATTATCTTTTATCTTTATGAATAATATGTGATTCAAATAATGTTGTATGCACCTAGTATGCTAATTGGGAGATAAAGGGTGTAGGATATTTCAGGAAGCTCTTTATTCCTATAGTTAGGGATACCATAGAAACTCGTAAGACACCATCGTTGAGCTTTAACATCTTTTTTTATCACCACACTAATAAAATCAGGAGAATAAAAAATATGAATTTCGATATAAACTGCGTGTTCAAAATCGAAGCTAAAATGCCACTTGTATCTTCTAAATCAATATTGAAATTGCAACAAATGATTTTTAAACAATCTTGCTACCAACACCCCCTAATTATACTATCATTCATACACCCTCCAAATGTTTATATAAAATTCAAATGTTCTAACATTACCATATCCTTCTTCCTTCTTCATTAACTTAACCCATCTCTCTTCTACTTATATTCTATCTTCCTTTCATACTTCATTCAACACCTTTCTCCATCTTCTTTCATTTCTTCAACATTACATCATCATCATCATTAACTATCTTCATAAATCATCATCAATCATCATTAATTATCATCAATCATACATTAATCTTCATTAATCATCATCAATCATTATCATCATCATTAACCATCTTCAAAATTTTGTTAACATTTACGTGAAACTCAATTTCACGTAAGTTTACGTGAACTGAGTTCACGTACGTTTACGTAAGACTGAATTCTAGGAAATATACGTGAACTCGGTTCACGTAAACGTACGTGAAATTGAGTTCACGTAAATTGTATTAGAATCTCAATCTTAATGATTTCGCAATCTTAATATCACGTACACAGTTAGAGTACGTGAATTAGTCACGTACGTACTAAGATGTATGGAATTTTCATAACTCCATTTGATTACGCAATCTTAAATCACATACGTAATATATAGAAGAAATACCTCTTGATGATTACTATGTTTATAATATTATGAAAATTACGTGAATTAGGTTCTAACTGTAGCAATACTATAATCTACGTGACTGAGTTTCACTGTACAGTATCTCCCAGTTATTATAATCTAATTATTAATAGAAAGTAAAAAAAAAATCGAATTTAAAAACAAACCAACAAACAGACCATTTTTATGTCACTTACCACAATGTGATGAAGAAACTGATCGGTAGGTTATGAGTGACTTATGTGAGTTTTAAATGATTATTGAGGTAGGATTGGGGATGTATGGGTGATTTTTTGGATATGTGAGTCATGAGGTGTGATGAATGTGAAAAGATGAGTTATGAGTTAGTAAAATTATAAATAAATAAAAAATATTCTAAATATGAAAGGGCATTTTAGGTATTTTGGTTTTTTTACAAATTTGAGGGATGTGGGTAATAATGTGAGGGGTGTGGGTAGTAACATTGTAATTTTTATTTAATTTTCTCATTTCTCTCATTTTCATTCCATCTTGTTTTTCCTCTTCTTATTATGTCAAAACACTTCCACAAACATTTCCAGTCATTTTCAACATCATCATACTCATTACATCATTATCTAATTCATCTAGTTGGATTGTCAATCAGATCTTTGTTTTGTCAACATTTTGATACAAGTTAGGGTTTTGAATATTAAGCTTTTACCAATCAATTCTATCGCTATAAGTTCACTTATTTCATTGTCCTAATGTTGTTCTTATGTTTCTAAATCTATTGCTTTCATTTCTTCATTATATGTTATTAGTTTATGATTTTAGTTAATAGTTAGGTTTTTAAACGGCATATGCGTCCTATAAGGGTTTTTCTATCGATTTCTATTGGATAATCACTTTTTTGAGATGCAAAGTAATTTAATTAAATGTGTCAATAATTATATCTTTTTATAATTGTAAGGTTTTGTATTGTTGTACTACTTTTTTCTATTTTTTTGACACATAAATATACATGAAAAGGTGATTATTTTTTTGAAGTCTAAAACCCTAGCTTTATTAGTTTGACTCTTGAGTATGCTCTGATCCCATCAAGGAAAAAGAATGAGTTGCTGGATAAAATGAGAAATTCACTATCAACTCACTATTCCGAAAACAAGAGAAAATGATCACCAGTTTAATAAAAAAAAACAATACATGTTAATTATTTGGTGTCTATAGAAAAATGTTGTATGACGTAATATAAATATGAAAGTAAAACTCGAACTATTTGATGTAATCTAAATTACACTTACATAGATCATACACCCCGTTATTTTTTTTCAAGGAATCGATTTAAACTTAACCAAACAACATATTATTTTAATATTAAAATTAAATGACTATTTGCCTCAAAATAAGTATAAATTAAACATAACCTTATCTCGAGTATATAATAACATCCTAGCTCTTAAAGAATTGTTAAACATACTTCATATGTTTTAGATTGTAAAAAATAAAATGCTATGATCAATTTCTATTCAATAATATAATTTCATTATATCCCTAAAAATGAAATGTTGATATGTTGGCCTAGTCTCCTGCAAGATAAAAGCCTTCAGAATTTGGGGATCTGACAAAGATAGAAGAAATAGCACCACTATGTTTGAGAAGAAACACAATAAAAGAAATCCATGCTCCAGCACCAAGGAACACTAAAAATCCAAACAACAATCCCTTCACTTCAGAGAGGAAGAAATCTAATAACATATACCCATAAAGCATTATTACAAGCACCACCAATGTCCATGCCACCCTCTGCATCACAAAATTGATAAAACTTTAAGATACTTTCAAAACAATTTTTATCATTTAGAACTTAAGTTTACTCTAAAATAATATAATACCTCAACTATAGGCCCAATTCTGAAACTCCCCATGACCTGTTCTTTAGACACCAAAGTAAGAAGAGGAATAAGTGCAAAAGGAATTTGAATAGCTTGAAGCACATTAAGCCATTCATTTAAAGTATCCAATGAACCTTCGGAAGTATTAAAAACAATTGCAACTATCATAGTTGGAACAATAGCACAACTTCTAGTTATCAATGCCCTCAACCATTTTTTAATATTTAATTTTAAAAAACCTTCGGTTATAAATTGTCCAGCATATGTACCCGTAATAGTGCTACTTTGACCAGCTGCTAATAAACCAATACCCCAAATATAAAGTATTGGAAAAAATCCACCACCATATTTATCCTCAAGATATTGTCCTGCATTTACTAATCCTATGTCTTTGGCTTGTTCTGTACCATAGAATACTCTAGCAAATACGGTTATAACAAAAAGATTTATTATTAAGGTTATTAAAAGTGCAATTGAGGATTCAATTGAGTAGTAATTTAGAGCCTCTTGAACTTGGCCTTTGTTTCTGATGTCTATGTCTCTTGAATTGTATAATGCTGATGGAGGAAACACATTGTGTGGAGTTATAAACATCCTACTATTCTACTGCTTGACGAAGTGTTTTTGAGCTTACTCTTGGGATTAAAGACCTGCATCCAACCATTCATTATTTTTTTCATACAATTCAAAATCAATAATTTCTCAAACAACATCATCAAGATAAATTATACCCATAAGAAGTTCTTCACTTGGCTTCGTATCAAAGACATCCATGCAAAAGGAAAACCCCATTGTTCCTATGAAAAATTGCCAAAAAACACCTTCCAACTTCCTCACTCCATAATTTTCCAAAAATAGAAAGAAGAAACTGTTCAACAAGAAAACAAATGATCAAACTTTTTAAAAATCTATTTTTTTTGTTGAATTTCACTTGAATGGGTATTTAAGGAAGAAACAAACATGTTAGCATACCAATCAAAGGCTGTGATACAACCCAGCCCAATGGGAAGAACCCCATGGCTAAGAATCTTAAGAGCAATAGCACTACCAATAACCTCTTGTATATCAGCAGCAATCAAAGCCAATTCAGCTAAAAACCACAAAACTAGCCTAGCCCAATTGGAATACTCCTCCCTACAAAGCTCTGCCAAGTGGCGCCCCGTCGCGACACCAAGCCTCGCCGATAAAAGTTGTATGAGGAGCCCCATGATGGTAGACCACATTAAAAGCCAAAGTAATGAATACCCTGCAATTGCACCAGCTTGCAAGTCCCCTTCCAAGTTTCCTGGATCTAAAAACGCCACGCTCATTAGAAGCCCTGGTCCTGTGAAGAGCCAGAGCTTCTTCCACGAAAAAGGTGGCACCACTGTTGATCCAGTGGTATCACTATTCGACTCCAAGTCGAAAATATGGACCTTGTCCTTCGCCGCGTATACATAGTCCTCTCTATTTCCATCATCTAATATTGTTGATAGAGAGGACAACGGCGTAGACAATGGTATTGTCTCACATTCTTCGCATTGTAGCAATCGATTTTCTTCTCCTTCTTCTACTTGGACGAATTTTTGTTTTTGTTGTTGTTGATGTAATTGAGTGTCCATGTTTCATGTGATTGGAAAACCATTGGTGGTGGTAATGTTGTTTTGGTTGATTCTTTAGTTTTGATATATTTTCTTTACATGAGAGAAGATTATGGAGAAAATTTAGAGAAATTATTATGGCTGCGCAAGGGAATGGTATCAAGAATCGAGGGGTGTAGCTGATCTAGGGAATGAAACATGTAAACCTCATGTTGTATTTGTGGTTTTTTCACATATACTATATTTATATACAAATAATGCTATATTTTGGATAAGGTAAATTCAGCCGATTTTGGTATAAGGGGATTTAGATTAACTATAGGCAACAGTATTGAAAATCAATCTCCATCGCTCCGATAGTTTGGGTGGAATCAATACGGGATACTTTGTACAAATTTACCATATGTGATGTGTGTCAAATATGGGGGGCCCCAACTTTATGTGCAAGCTATTATTTTATTTTATTCTTGTGATTAGGTGTGCAAATTAAATTTTCGGAACTGCATTTACATTTGTCAACCTTG
>PGWS01018654.1:0-14459 GCA_002896235.1 Cicer reticulatum
GGTTAGTGATACTGTATTCTATTGTATCTAGGGGTTGTTATAGTTTCTTTCTTGGCTTTATTTACCGATGTGAATAAGGGGATCTTTGAAGTTTGAAGTTCTATTCTATAGATAGATCTACGAATATGATGTATATAAGCAAAATGTGGTCCTCCCTAAAATTAATAGGTTAAAATTTTTATTAGAGGTATTTTTTTAGTTGTTGAATTTTTGTGGGATCAATAAATGTCTCTTGTACTATGGGAATTCCAAAATGGACAAAAACTATTTTGTGCAAAGCTAATGAAGTTCCTGTGGGTCTGTGTTAACACATGGTGTACAGATCACGGAACAATTTAATAAGTAGAATGGGTAGTCCGTGCATGATTTTAATCTTGGATTAATTAATTATAATTATGTTATATATAGGTGGCAGCCTACATGGTACCTTTTAGACAGTCATGTTTTGCTGTCTACTGGGGCACTCATGAGCTTGATTTTTACTGCTTAGCTCAGACATAACTTGGTTTGCATAGCATGATCCAATTAAGTATATGTTTGGTATCACAGTGGCTCACTCTGACAAACTCACCGTGATGCCAAACATGCACTATGTTTTTGGTCTACGTGAATCTACTTCTCATCTCCAATGTACATTATAATTAAGGCAAATGCTAACAAGTTCCCTAAGGGAACATGCTAAGGAATCAACTGTAGAAATAGTTTTGGAAGTTGTGTATTCACTTCTTTAGAAGTTTAAAAATTGTTATTTTAAACACAATTTCTATTCTTGGTTCCTTAATTAAATACCCTAAGGGAACATGTTATCTTGCTAACATGTGCCCTTGGGGCACTTCGCACTTGTTAATAAATTAAAAAAGTAAAAGTTTTGTATTGGAAATAACAATTTTTAAACTTTTAAGGAATTGAGTACACTACTTCCAATACAATATTTATACATTTATTTCTTTAGCAAGTGCCCTTAGGGAACTTGTTAACATTTGCCTATAAATAATTATAATTCTTGATTATATTAAAATATATCAAATGGTTATTAGAAGTTAGTCCGTTGTAGACTAAAACTCATTTGGACCATATCATACTCACCCACTTTGCTCTGGCCATTATCTTTTGAAAAAGGATATACATTCATTGATATTATCATATCTTTGATTGGAGCATCCATATGTTATTTTCAGTGACTATTTGTTCAAGCTTTTGTTGATTGGAGATTCTGGTGTGGGCAAGTCATGTCTCCTCCTGAGGTTTGCTGTAAGTTCTGAGCCTCTGTCCTTTTTTTTTAATTCTTAAGACAATTGCTTTGTGGTCATTGGTCACATTTTTCCAATTAATGAAAAATGAAGTTGAATATTCTCACAATTCAATTACCATACAAAGTTGAAAATTCGAAATTTTGGATATATTTTAGGCATTGAAAATATGTTTGTGCGTGTGTGAGGTGTCACACAGAATGAGACTGTGAGAGGGCTATTTGCATGAGAGTGAAAAGAGTAAATCTTGACCATATCCATATATGCTCAAGATTAGAAGTTTTTATTAGTCACATCATCATTTTGCATAGTCACACAGTTTTATTCATATCAATTCATTGTTAGATCCAATGGCAAGATTTACTCCTCCTTATCACATAAAACGGCTCTCACCCATTGGTGAAGGATGCAATGTCAAACAAATAGCTTTTACCTTGAATTATATTTTAAGAAGTGGAGGTTACACTTCTTACTATTAATTTTTCTGTGAAACAGGATGATTCATACCTTGACAGCTATATCAGTACAATTGGAGTGGACTTTGTAAGCATTCCATACCCACCACTTAACCTTACTTCCATGTTATTTTCAACACAAATATTGACTAATTACTTATCATGCTTCCTTCTATAGAAAATTCGCACTGTTGAGCAGGACGGGAAGACCATTAAACTTCAAATTGTAAGTCACTGAAAAAGTTACTGTCATTTGAATATTGAACAAGTTGTTTTTGGTTTTGAACGGGGTTTTACACGCACAGTGAGACTGTGAGAGGGCTATTTGTCACAAGCAGTTGTTTATGTTATCTGCGCCTAAATTACATTTTAGAAATTGTCTCAATTAGATGTACAAAAATCAATTTGAACTTGCCTTTGAAAAATCAATCCATGAGAATTTAATTTCCCATGCATCCAAGGATATCTTTCCGTTTCTTTTATTGGTAACTATTATATGTTCACTTGCTAAGTGGCACATTCCAAGTCTTTCCAGTTACCAATTGTTTTCTTGGTGTGTTATTTCGATTTGTTGCTTTACTGTACTCCGCAATTGTTGACAGATTTTTCTGCATCTTTTTACTGTATAGTGGGACACCGCTGGTCAAGAACGTTTCCGGACTATCACTAGCAGCTACTATCGTGGGGCTCATGGCATAATTGTGAGTCTTTTTAAACTGGCCCTTCATTAGTAATTTCCTTTTTATGCTATCTTGGGAAACAATGGCGTAATCTATTTTATTTTCTTCTTTGCAGGTTGTTTATGATGTCACTGACCAAGAGAGCTTTAACAATGTTAAGCAGTGGCTGAATGAAATTGACCGTTATGCAAGTGAGAATGTAAACAAGCTTCTAGTTGGAAACAAGTGTGATCTCGCGGCAAATAAAGTTGTGTCCTCTGAAACAGCAAAGGTGATTCTCAAATTCTCAATTTGTTGATTTTTGTTTCATATACATGTCCCACTCCCACCAACATTTTTTGAATCATTCCTTTTATCTAATGATTGATGTTTGTGCTTTGTGTTTTCCAGGCATTTGCAGATGAAATTGGAATTCCTTTCATGGAAACTAGTGCTAAAAATGCCACCAACGTGGAACAGGCTTTCATGGCCATGGCTGCTGAAATTAAAAACAGGTATGCAATATCTGTATGTAATGTCATGAAATTTTTAGGATGGGACAATTGTAGAGCTTTTTTTTTTTTAGTTTGTGAAGATCAAAGAACTTTGTTTAGTCAATAGGTACTGATTAACAAATCTACCTTGATGATTGACCTCGTTTTCTTGTCCCTGGCAATTTTTTCCACAGAATGGCAAGTCAACCAGCGAACAATGCCAGGCCTCCAACAGTCCAAATTCGAGGACAGCCAATGAACCAAAAGTCTGGTTGCTGCTCGACTTAGAGACTAAGTATTCATGGTCTTAGACGGTCATATGTGTCTCTGTGGCATCTAAACTAGTTTTCACATAATGCTTTCATATGAAGATTGTTCGTCATGATTTACTCTTTATCGTTCAGCTCCTTGTTAAAACTTCAATTCTTTTCAATGTATTTGATTAAAAACAATATGTACAAAATTAGGAATATTGTTGAAAAGCAGTATTTGCCTTTGTTCTTTGTTCCCAAGCACATTTTACCTTACGCAATAGCCTATTCCCGGAATCGATCATTTTCTCTGTAGGAGTTAAATGTAGTTCAATTGCGTCCACTCTTGTAAGTCTATGAAATAAAATATATAGAAAACTGAATTTTTATTTCTGAGAAGTTTCATATTATTTCGAGTTCGTTGTTTCTTGGTTGACAGATATTTTTTTGCCCTAGAAAATTAAAGAGGTTCCTGAGCAAGGTCTCGCTGCAAGATGGGTATACATGCCTGCGTTCTGATTCATAGTTTTTTAACTCATTATTGTAGAATTTCGTTGTGTGCAACTTCAATTTCACGAGGTAAGCATTTCGACCCAAAATCTTGGTGTGTTGTACTGGTAGCATCTATGAATGTCCTTATATTGAAATATATTTCAAAAAATTAAATAATTATTAATAAAATTCCCGTTCATATTGAATCCCCAATTCAACTTGCACAAGTGACTGAAAACATACGGTAAGCAATTGATGCTCCAAAGTCCCAACTCCTGATTTAGATCCGCAACTGTCCTCTGAGTCGTTTTTCAGGTGGCCATTGTTGAATCCAGACACAACCCATGTAGCCTGTTGATTTGGAGGATAAATTTAATGTTTTTCTCTTCTTGATGCTGCATACGGGCATGCATTTTTTCACGGAGTGCAACGAGCAGTTTCAGCATCACAGCCAATTAACAAACAGGAAATTTAACGTGATGCTGGAGCAATGAAGTGCGGTGTTCTTGTTATGAATAACTGATACCAAATCGACTTCAAGGGTGAGAGCATGACATCATTTATCTTGCAGATAACGCATACTCTTAAATTCAATACCATTGGTAGTGGCTGCAGACCGTCACGCTTACCAATAATCGCTACCAGGAGCATAACCCATCCTTGAAATGATGAAACCTTGTGGTATCCCTAACAATTATTTTCTCTTTCTTCTATAGCTGAGATGTACTTGATTCAGAGTGGCAATCTCCACAAACCTCTCAAATTTTTTAAACACCCGAATTGGAACACCTAATGGTACCTTCAAAAGTCCAAAAGCAATTGCCAGTTTTCTCACTATGCCATAAAAGAAGCTGTTCTTTTCAATCCTCTCCCACATCATGCAATGCAAATTCAAGATCTGGAACATAGCCTGGCCAACTTCATTTTCTTCTCCAATTTATTTAGTTTTTCATGTATAGAAGTCAATTCGGGATGTTAATCTGTCACTTGACCTAAACTCATGCACAACATTGTTGATTTCAATCCAACTATATCCAGGGACTTCACAACGTTATTTCTTTCATTGATCTTCGGATTCTAGCAACATGTTCCCATTGCTTTGTGCTGCATAAACATAGCCAATTTGAACATAACCAGTAGCACTAGTTGGATCAAGCTCAAGCAGATTCTTGGCAGCAACTCAGCCAACTGCAAGTTTTTATGGATCCTACAAGCACCCAGAAGTGTCCCAAAATATAGCCGGATGAGCTTAAAAGGCATACTTTTGATCATATCTACAGCCTCAGATAAACCTACCAGCTCGACCAAGAGATCAACCATGCATGCATAGTGCTTGGCCTAGTTTTAATAGCAAAATCCTCTACCATTGAGTTAAAGTATTTAACCCCAAGATCTACAAGTCCTGCATGGTTACAAGCTAATAATACTGCAACAAAGTAATCCAATCTGGCTTCATGTCTTTAAATTTTTCATCTCATCAAACAAATGAAGAGCCTTTCACCAGCTCCATGTTTGAGCATAGCCAGAAATCATTGCATTCCAGGTTACAATATCTTTCCGCGGAATCTGAACAAATAATTTCCAGGCATCCTTAAGATCCCCGCACTTAGAATACATGCTAATCAACGAAGTTACTGCAGTTGTATCTCTAACTCAATGGACATTTATAAATAATTGATGAATTTGTTTACCCAACTGCAAAGCTGAATAAATCACTACAACCCAACACACACTAGTCAAGCTCAAAGCATTAGGCTTAATCCATTTTCCAACATTATCTTGAAAGCTTTAACCCGTCCTCTGCTCTACCATAGTCAACATACCCAGCAATCATAGCATTCCACGTTACCAAAGTCTTCAAACACATTTCCCGAAACAATCTTTCCGCCGATTCAACCCTTGCGAACTTCATGTATCCAGTGATCATGGCAGTCATGTAATCACACTTCTCATAGGAGCAGCATAAAACACTCCACGGCAGCATCTAAATTCCCACAAGCCACATATCCAGACACCATCGCACTCCATGTGACACAAATTGTTCTCCGGCATTTCCACCAAACAACCTTCGCGCCTCATCCATCATCCCAACTTGAGCATAACCCGAAATCATAGTGTTCCACGACGCTATATCCTTAACAGGCATACGGTCAAGGAAACCACGGGCATTATGGATGCCAAAATGATGCCAATGACACGCAACATGATGTTATATGAAACAGCATTTTGGTTCAGGAATTTTATCAACAGTTGCGAGCATGTCAAAATTTCCATGTTTCTTTGCAAATGGCAGCGAGATAGAGTTCCAGGAATAGTGGATGTAACTGTCATTTTCTCAAACACACGAGAGCAGAATCCAGCGTCACCGGCATCGAACATAAATTGGCGATGACCTGTTGGAAGCAATGACATTGTTATGGTCGTGATGATTGGAATAAAAAGAATCATGGTGGCTTTGGTGTTTTGTTGCTGTAAAAAAGCACGAAGTTGATAAATAGTTTAATTTCTTCTTCCGCAAGAGTCGCAAACAATACATGTATTAATATTTCTTCCCGAACGTTCACGGGTTTTGGTTTTATTTAACAATGCAAATGATTGCTGGGTTGTTTCAAGCAACAGGTTGGCCTTCTGTTTTTGAGGTTACTGGGAATTGGTTTGGGAAAATAAAGAGAGGACTTATAATGAGTGTTTGGAATGCTCATACTTCTCTGTTTGGGAATTGTTCTCTGTCCCCTCCTTTCACGTCTAGTGTTGGTGGTCGTCACTCATTATATAATATTTATTTTCCTTTCTTTAAAAAAAACATAAATTAATAAAATAAATAAATATAATGGACTAAATTATTGTTAGCTGATAGTTAATATGTTTAATTAGTTTAATTTAAAAAGTATTATGATTAAGTGAAAATTGATTGTGTTAATTGGATAATATTTTTCATAATATCAATTTCAAATTTAATATTTTTCTTAATTATTTCTCTTATTTTTAGGATCAATCTTGACACTACTAATTATTGTGAAATAAAATGAATAATATAATAAAATATAATGGTTTGATTTAGGTCTTGAATGATCATTTTGAAGGATGTAAAATTTAATTAAAAGAATTTGATTGATTTGGTTTATTTTAGATTTGAACATAGAATATAATGGACTAATTTAATTGGATTTTGTTGCTTAGGTTCTCTTCATGTTATCTAGTTGGTCAAATATTAGTGTTCACGGTGGGTATAGCAAGACAATTGCTTTTATTATTGAAAGAAATTCAAATTCCACGTTGATAAGAAATATAATTCTATAATAGTTTATAAAGTGAGAAAAATTAATAAAGTCGTTTGTAAATAAGTTAAATTTAATATAAAATTTAATATTATATCAAATTGAATTGATTGAAGATAAAGTTAGAAGTAGGTTCTTCACAAACTACGAAATATTGGATTTAAAATTATTTTTTTTTTAAATTCTTTTTTTAAAGACTATTATTCATTGTATGTGATTTTTAGATAGTAAATAAATGTTTACTCTTTTATTCTTCTTGTGGATTTTTTAGGATTGTCTTTTCTAAGGTGTTTTTTTTTTGTTGCTACTTGTCCTTTTTTCCTCTTATAAAAGTAAAAATTCAGACTTAGATTTATCTTTTAATCCTCATGTCATTTAGAGGAATTAAACTTTATAGTAATTTAAAATTCAATCAAACATCATAAATAAAATCCTTACATATATAAATTATGTATTTCACAATACTTATGGTTTTTCCCGTGAGTGGTTGGGTACGAAATGGTTGGACCACGATGCTATTACAAAAAACTGTGGCTAATTAGTTTTTTTTATTTTTTATTTTATTTTATTTTTTGAAAAATTTTAAAAATTATAAAAGTAGTGTGCTGTGCAATTTATACTCAAAATTCACGAAAAATAGACATCCCTATTTCCTTGTGTAAAATTCATTCAATTCCTTAAGTTATGGATCCTATAATCCTTCATAATAAATCTGCATGTGAATACTCAGACGAATACATAAATTTCAAATCAGCTTCCTAATTAAATTCAAATTTATATTAATTCAATGTTATCATGATCAATCACAAAAAAGATTTAATCAAGCATCAATACGACTATATATGAAAAGAAGAAGGGATGTTTAACAAAACAATACAAAAGATGAAATTAATGATGAAACGATTATTTCAAGTTGCAAACAAAAGTCATCCATCCAAGTTTATTTGTCGTTACTTACTACGGTACCGTGATAATCATTGAAAGTATATATTTAATCTTAAAAATTGAATTATAATAAAAAGAAAATTATAATTTTAATAAATTAAAAAATTAATCTTTATTAAAATTTAAAAATTAATATTTAGTTTTATGAAATAATCTTAATATTTTATTTCAATAATTTTTTTATTTCTTTAGTCTCTATTTTTGAATATTTTTTTCTTCTTTTTTTTATTGTAAAAATATTATACTTTTAGTCCCCTATAAAGATCATAATAGAGATCTAGAATAATAAAAATAGAGACTACATTAAATATATCCTGATTTTTATGGAATTACAAATATATTTAACTCAAATCACATATTTATTATATTATAAAAAATCAATTTTATTTAATAATTTGAATAAATAAAAATTGTTTAAAAAATAGTTTAAAATATATATATATAATATATATATAATATATATATATTGCTAGAATTCAGCGATATATTTTATTTTCATTTGTGTCATAATTAATGTCTTAAAAATTTGGACATATTAAAAATTATAATAATTAGAAGAAAATTGAGAAGGTTATTTTACCCAAAACTACCCATCAAATATTGAATAAGAATTCAACTTTATTAATATTAAAGTATAATAATATTTGTAAGTGTGTATTAATAATCATTAGTAGATAGAAAAAAAAATTAATTAATATTATATTGAAATTATTGTAAGTAATATTTATTTTGAGATAATTTTTTATTAAGTGATACTTCATTATGAGACGAATGAGTATTTAATTTAAATAATTTCAAATGTTATCATATTTGAAAGTTGATTTTTTCATATTTATCAAATAAAATATAGGAAAAGAAACAAGATAAACGGAAGGGAGTAGTAGATGGGTCTCCATTCCCTCTATCTGCATACGTTTTTTTTTACTTTAATTTTTTGGCTTCTACTACCAATTAGTCTTGCTTCATCCTTGAAGGTGGATAATGGTGAATGATCCGATCAATATTAGACTTTAAAAACTCGATATGTGATAATAGATCTAATTCTTTATAACTCATTTCTGATTTTATTTTTATGATATACGAGACTTGAATGTTTCTCTAATATTTTGAAATTATAACAAGCATATAGAAACTCTATGCCGTCTCTCGTATCCCATTTGACAAACTCATTCCAAAAATGACGAATATAAATATAAACGTAGTTTGATAATCTTTGAATAAAACTATTTTTTAATTTTTATGTAGAGTCAACGTTCATTTAATTTTTTAACATCGTTATGTTGGTTTTACTTCTTCGTTCGTGACTGAAGATGATGCGCGCATTAATTTATAGAATTCATTCATATTCAGTCGCGTTCACATTTTAATTTTTAAATATCGATTTGTTGGTAGTATGTTATGTTTGTACATGAAGATGATGCGTAAAATAATCACACAAACGCGTTAGTTGTTTGTAAAATATGGAAATAACTCAAAGCCACGCAAATCACAATTATTTTCATTTTTGTTTAAGCTACTTTTGAACAATATACTATATATCATGTGCCAATATGTTGTCGAGACTAGAGACAATGAGACACGGATTCGCACGATAAAGTTAGCAGAAAAATATAAAGAGAAAAGACATGCCAACACATGGCCTATAGATCACGAGTAAATACCACAACTTTGTTTGTCAAATTAGGCTACTCTTTATTTACTTATTCCTTATTCTATCTATATATTTAGATTAGTTATTGAACTTATCAAAATATTTTGATCGAGTTTATTTATTCGTTAATTTCAAATTTGTTAAGTGGTGGTTGACACATTAATTAAGTGACACACGCTGACATACAAATCCTTGATAGGAAGCTATATTTAATTTATTTGAAATTTCCATTATCTAATTTTAGGTTGTCTTCTTCCTCTCTTCTTTTCCAAAGAGGGATCAAAGCAGATAATGTATAAGAGCCGAAAAACTGTGAAATCTGAAGTATATATAGCCTTTGCATATGATGAAGTTGATTGAAATTGACTTTGGCTTGGAAAATGTCTCCCATTATATTAGTAATTGTAAACAAAACAACAAAAAGCTCAAGGCAATAAGCATGGTTATAGTTTTTTCTTAATACAAAATGAATCAGTTCAATATATTAATATTTTAAGTTTGTCGTGATTATTCTTTTCTCTTTATATATATTCCTTATGTTTGAAAATTATGAGATGTAATTCATGTAGTTGTTTTGAATATGTGGGTGTATCATGGACGACAGGAGTGTTTGAGAGAAGTTTGTATGTGTAAAACATTTTTATATAACGTTGCTATTTGATTGTCATTAGACAATTTATGTTTTTTTCCTCTAATTTTTAAAGTTTTCACTTTATAATTTTATGTTGATTTGTTTCTTAATCTTTCGATATTTTTTTTTCAAACAAGTGGTATCAGATTTTGGTTTTGTCATAATATAAAATTGAATTCTTATATGTTATGTTAAGTAATACTCATTATGGTGGATTATGATAATTTTTTTGAACTATATTATTATGTTATGGACAATTAATAGAAACAAAAGATTTATCATTTCATTAAGATGCAAACTACTAGGTTTGATTGAAATTAATTTTATCTTGGAAAATGTCCCACATTTCTTAGTATGTAGGAGGTTAAAGATTTATCTACGGGGTTAGTTCATATTTGCAGATCTATTAGTCAAAAAATATTTTAAATTGTACGTGATTTTTTCTCTCTCTTGTACTATTGTGTTTCAGAGTTGTAGATATTATTTTATGTATTTACTTTAGAAAGTGTGGTGTACGAGGGCTACGTTTTGAGTGAAATTTGTATAGTTATAAATTTTTTCACGAATATTATTCTTGTATTCTCATTAGTAAAGATCTTGATTTTTCCTCTAGTTTTAGAGTTAATTATTCATTACATCAATTATGTTCTTTAATTTTCTATGTTCGTTTTTCTTCTCAATAACATAAAGCTTTCAATTTGAGATATGAGAATTATAAAGGTTGCAGAGATAAAAAAAGAGAAAGAAGACATCACAATAGATATTAAAGATTTTCATATTAAACTTAAACACGACATTAAATTAATACATGACTTTATGTATGGGTAACCTAAGACTTGTGTATCAACTTATCACTTACTAGACATATCGCCACTTTATAAAATATAACTAAAATATGAGCAAGTGTTCAATATTTTAATAAGTCAATTACTAATTTGAATATTGGTAAAATGAGAGACTAATTGATAGAATTAAATTAGATATTTTACTCTATACAAAACCTTATCCATGTTCATATTCAATATTTATGAAGGACTAGGCAAACAACCAGAGATCGAGAAAGATCGTTGTCTTTCAATATTCACACTCATTGATTTAGCCTTACTAGTATACAATTTCTTTAGTTAGAACTTTGATCCTGCATTAACCTAGCCAAGCTTCTTTTGGCATTAGCTCTAAAAGACAATTAGAAGCCAAAAAGCCATCCACCAAATGTAGGTAAGCTTCCAAGTCATGACAACATGCCATGTCAGCACCGGTTTCAAAAACGGAGACATCTTGGTAATCACACGTAGCTCAACTCCAACGTGCGAATAAGCCAACGGGGTTTTGTCAACCAAAATGTCAACAACACCACCAACATTTGAACTTCTTAATTTTTGTTCAAACTCTTCACTCACAAACATGCCAGGAACTCTAGTGATCACGTCTTGTGAGTTAACAATTCTCAAAACTTTCACATTTTTGTGATGTCATTTTGTTCCCATAGGCCTTGTTACCAACTTTGGGTCCACCAAAGGAAAAAGCCACGGGTGGCACGTTTGGACTACAAGTACTAACGTCATCAGCTACCAATAAAGCCAGCGCCGCGCCGAGGCTATGACCTGTTACCGTTATGCTAAGTGTTTCACCTTCGTAAACTTCCATGAGCCGCTTTCACTTCTTCGATCACCGACTCAGCTAAGCTCGGAACTTGAGTTCCTTTTGTTTTTATATAAGCTAAGACCACCAACTCAACTTTAGGCTTTCCTTGTTGGGCTTCTATTTCAATTAATTGGGCCCTCATATTTTCAGCCCATTCAAGACACGTGGAAGTTCCGCGAAGAGATATAACAATATCTCTCCTTCCCAAAACGCGATATCTCTCTTTTGTCGTCACAAACCGCGATGTATCCGATCCAACTGGATCGTTGGGTCATCCACCCGAGATCCGGAGCGATTTCATCCACCACCTTAGGCAACCCGATTGATGACGTGGCATATAGGCTTTTAGTTACTCTATAAGATTTATCAGGAAGTGCACGTGGCGTGGTAGTGGTGGATCTTGCGGTGACATGGAAGGGTTGAGTGAAAACAGTGATACGCGGCATTGTACAATTCACCGTATCGAACTACCTCTCCCGGAGATTCTCGTCGAGAGGGTCCAACATTCCATTCCAATTATTGCAGCCGTGGTATTCTCTCCATCGGCTTCCGAGCGTGTTCCGGGGAGAATACTCCGCCGTCTTGGAGAGGAGGCGCTGGAGGTTATTGAGGTGGCGCGGCGACATTTCCTCCGTTGTTTTCATATCCGACCATATCTTTGATAAGTCGAGTCCTTCTAGAATGTTCTTTGGTTCTTTTCAATTGGTTGGTTCGGTGTTTTGAGTGATTGTTGGTTGTTGAGGTGGTGATTGTTTACGGAGGAGTCTTATTCAAGGTTGGAGAGGTGTAATCGGGTGGTGTTAATAGTAGAAGGGTTAAAAGGTGAGGCGCGACAAGTAAAAGTGGCGCGTGTAGTTTTGGAAGATGTGTGGCGGTAAAGTGGAGAGTGATCTGCATCAGGTGGTGAAATTGAAAGAGAGAGAGAGAGAGAGACAGACAGCGTCAATGGTTGTGTGAATGTGTTGGGTTGTGCTCTCGTGTCCCGCTAGCTAACCGACTAATCTAAAAGGAAATGGATTGAGGTGTGTATTTAAAGAGAGGAGTTTTTGGTTGTTGCAATTTTAATTATTTTTGCTATTTCTTTCGTCATATATTGCGGAAAGATAAATATCGTTTGAATGAGATGGTGAGGTGACCCTTTGACATAAATAGTTTTTTTTATGCTAGAGTCAACACAGGATACGGAATCGTGTATTTTTCTTATACAAAATACGGAACCGTGTAGGGTAACGGGTTTCTTAAGTTCGTTTATTTTCTGATTGCTTTCAAACTAAAATCTGTTGCTATTTCTTGTATATGTCTTTCTTGCAATATTAAAGGTAACTTTAAATTTTGTCTCATAACTAGTATGTCAGATGGAAAATATTAGATGCATATACTTACATGTTGAAGTACATGTTTCAACAACAATACCATTTTTTCTTCTGCAGTTGTTGGTGTGTTGATTTTTGTGGTTAATTAAGCTACTTAACAAAATACATATAATCATTTTGATTTTGATTGTGTTTGCATGTAGAAGAATATTTTTTGTGAACACTCTCATGCTTTTAAAGTTTAGTTGATATGATATTTAACGATTATTTATTAATTTAAAGTTGTTTGTCATTTTATATTTAATTATTTTTTTAATTAAATTATTTAAATTTGAATTGATTATGCAAATTGTACTAGGATCCACTTTTTCTTATGGTACTAAAGAATTTACCTACTTTTTACGGAATTTTTATATATATATATCATCACATTCTTTATAAATAATTATGAACTATTAAGTTATGTCCTTGCTATTTTTTTTTTTGGACTAATATCTTATTATTAGTTTGAGAAAAAAATTATTTATGCTAATTTTTTTTTTTGTGAAACAAGAAAAAGCATGATATATGAAAAGAAAAAATATTAAAGTCATTAGCTAGGCTTTCATCCAAAAGTGAAATGGATGTGAAACACACGAGTCATGTTCCACAAAGGTCTGTAACCAATACGAAACGGTACCACTCAGTTTTAGCCTGAATTGACTGGTTTTTATTCCAGAGCCGGGGAACAAAGTGCCATAAAATATTGGTTGTATTCGAGTTTAGAAATATGCGGTGTTTGATATTAATTATTTTTGAAATATTACCCAACTACTTTTGCTTCTGGGAAAATTTGTTTTTTGTCAATTTCGTGTACGGTCTGCCATTTTATTTTATTTTATTTTGTTTGGAAATCTAAATAGTCATATTGAGGTCATGGCATAATGAAATTTGTTTATCGGAGTGTATTATAATTTGCTCACTCATTACGGTTGTTGAAATGGACATGCGATTATGCAAAAGTATTTCTTTAAAATTATGGTTAATATGTACTTAAAATTTAATTCAAAAATTTAATTAATTATGATAAAAAAAATTAAAAGATAAAAAAATAAAAAATAGAATTGATATTTTTTATGGCAGTTAATAAAAATTACGGTTGATATATATTACGACAATTATATATACGATAGACCATCTTAATAAATAGGCTAAATTACATTTGTGGTCCCTTAACTTAGGTAACGTTTTAGCCCCTTATCTTTTTTTTTTCCGATTTAGTCCTTTATTCCTAATAATATTAAATAAAGTATGAAAATATGAATTTATTTAAAGATTTACGTTACGAATTTGATGAAATTTGTATTATATTGAAGAATATAATTAATTTTATGAGTTTTGATTGATTTTTTTTTTT